>BJCM01008939.1:0-15998 GCA_018326385.1 Flaveria bidentis
TGAATCAGATTACTTAGTTAAACACATTCTTAAACCTTTAATGATTCAGAACATGTCTAACAACTGTAAACCTATATAACATGTTCATATATACGTGTACCAATACATAATATCAATAGATATAACATTAAACAATCAACAAACATTCATAGAAGAGTTTTTCATTTCATAGATTCAACATTACATATGTGTTACAAGATGACAGTCTATTACATTTAAGATCACTAGACTAGAACTAGGGACATGTGTACCAACAGAATTTTCCCATGCGGAATAGGGAATGAGATCTTCAGTGATTGACTAGCTTGTTTTAGAATTGGAGAAAAGATCCGTATTGGTCTTGATTCAGCTTTTGGAAGCTTTTGGAAGCTTTTGAGACATGAAAATGTCAGGATATATCTTGATTTGTGAGGAACCAACACGCTCCTCTGTGATTGATTCATCATCTGAGCTTTTCCAGTCTCGTATACATAGATCTTTATCCAATGGATCTTGATTGACACAACCTATTGTGTTAGCTTCAGTTATAGGATTCTGATTGCCTGACGATTCGATAATTGTTCCTTCTTTGACAAACCTAACAGGAACAAACGAAGTAATGTTACATGTTTTGAATTTGTTGAAGAAGATTGGAGAAATAACGGATATTGGTTTTGGAACACCAAAGATGGAATCATCATTAAACTTCTTATCAGATCCCTGCTTGAGGAATCCTAAACCTACAGGTGAATCATGCACATCTCTAACTTTTTTAGATTAACGCTACTTAAACCTGCATTTAAACATTTAGTTTCTGTAGCTTCAATTAAATCATTAGATGGTTGAGGCATAGGATAGTAACAATGGGTGCTAGTAGGAGGATAGATGTATGGATTTTCACCACAACCCACTCCTGTTTTAATCCTAGCTCCCCTTTGTTTACATAGTAGCTCTTCCTGTTTCATTCCAGATATGGTCCATCTATCAAGCTTTGTTTTAAGCTTGGTTGTTTCAAATTAGCCAAGGTGACTCTTTCATTTAAAAAAATTATTTTCAACATTTCTTTCAAGAAGAGTTCGTTTTAATGATCATTTTCTTTTAAAGTTTCATTTAATTTTATGAAATACTTGGCTTCATTCTTTTTAAGTTCCGCGTTTGTGGTGGTTAATTCCTTTTGCTTATCTAAAAGTAATCTATTAGCTTTATACACACCAAATAAACAAATTTTGCAAGCTGAAGAACACATATGTTGAACTATCTCGTATGGAAGATCCAGGATAACTCTTTCAGCAGTAAGAGCCTTCTCGCAGTTGCAAACTCTGGTATTTCGCTTCCATTCCTCTTCCTTCTCAGCATCACAACCTTTATCATTCAACTCAGCACCACCGTTACCTATTGATGTCTGCTTTAGCTCCCCTTGTATCTCTTCAGTTCCAAGTTTTAGTAAACCTTTAGAATTGGTGCCAGAGTATGATCTCTCTTCTGGTTTCTCTTTGGAGTTAGATATGTTGCTTCATATTACTCATGAAGTTTGATATCCAACTCAATTTCTTATAGCTTGTTGATCATCTCCATCAGTTTGTAATCCTGAAAACCTCTATCTTGTTTAATCAACTTGTCGTGTGAACTTCATTATGGTGGGAGGGAATCAAGCAATCTTAGAACTTGTTCATGATTTCCCAATTGGGCATCAAACTTCTTCAGATTACTTGCCACCAGCAGAAAACGATCAACAAAATTAGACACCCTTTCATTCTTTAAGGCTACAAAATTATAAAACTGACATTGTGTAATTGAGAGATTATCAAATTTGAAGGATTTAAACAATTCTGCAAAAGCCATTTTTTTAATTAACCCCCCAAAAGTATTTTTTTCCAAACATTGTAAAAGCATTCCCCCTCAGGAAAAATATTTTTTAAATGTCACTCTATACAATCTTAGCAACTGGGATCCAACTGCCAGGTCAGCTTGTTTTTTTTATTTATAAATCTTTTAAAATCGTTGAATATTTCTTCTTCGAGTTTAAAAAAAATGAACTCTTTCTTTGATTTTTAATGAACCCAACTTTGTTAATTTTTATTTTTAATAAGCCCACACAACAATTTTTTTAGCCCAATTATAAACCCAATACCAAATTGTTAGCCCAATAATCTTGAAAACCCATTAACCCATTAACACACACACAACCCTAACCCACTAAAGCATAACACACAAAATATCTCTAAGAAAACCCTAACCCTAATATAAAACACAACACACACACAACCCTAATCTAAAAAACGTCGGATGAGAGAACCCTCTAGGGTTTCAGCGAGCCGCCGTCGACCCACGGTGGTCGGAAAATAAATTTAATGAGTTATCCCAGGTTGAACTTCTATACCAACTAAACACAACCTCTTGAATCCAACGGTGGTGTCAGTTTGCTCTGAAACTCAGTAACGAAGGAGATATAGAGGAGACAAGATTGCTGCAGCTAGGGTTCCGGTGATGCTTATGGTGGTGGTGGCGGACGTCCTGAAGGAGGCGATGATATGGTTGTGATGGCCGTCATGAAGGTGGTTACGGTAGGATGATATGTCACAAAAATCTTGAAGGTGGTGTGGAGCGGCGGTTGGTCAAAGAACTGGGAGAGGAAGAAAGCCGATTCCAAAAAGAACTTAATTTTGGTGTGGATCGGTGGTTGGAGGAGCTGCGGTTGAGGTAGGCATTTTCGAGGTTGAGAGTGGTGGCAGAAACCCTCTATTGTGGTTGAGGCTTGAAAAGGGTTTAAACATATTTTTTTAAATTTCGCAGAACTTTTGTTAAATTCACAATTTGATTTATATATTTTCGCAGTTTGAAGATATAGATTCATAGGTAAAATATTTAATTTCGCAGAATTTTTTTTGTAGATTAATATTTATTAATTTCACAGGTTTCTTCCTGGTTCGTTGATGATTTTGGCAGTATTTTTGCTAGTATTCCTTCCTAAAGTCCATAAATAGTCCTAACTGGTTATTTGATATTGACTCTTTTACTAGGTCATCTGATCAGTTTCGCTTTTCAATTGCAGGTAACTTACATTCAACTAGTTCATCTATATTAATAGAAAGAAGAGATGATTTCCTATGATTCCTCCTACTTCTACTAATCAACTTGACAAAGATGTTCCATTACAAGCTCATCCTGTCAGATAAGAACCACAAAAGGAGAGTGTTTCAACTAAAGCTAGCTCTAACACTATTCGATCTCCTTCAGATGAACCATCAAATGAAGTGAGAAATCAAGAACCACCCATGGTGCCAGTTGAAGCTGTGAGAAACCAAAATGATGAATGCCTACAGAGTGCTGCTAATACTGAAGCAGTAACTAGTGAAGACTTTGATTATTTTCACCACTCTCCCATATCTCAACATGTAGATGCCTCTCACTAAGATGATCTGAATGTCTCCAACCTTGATGTGTCTATTGCTGGTGACTACATTCCAACCACTAGAAAACACAAGGATCATCAGTGTCTAGCATCATTGGTGAACTTAATATGCAGGTAACAAGAAGCAAGTCAAGTATTGCAAACATTTGTTTGTTTTTGCAGGTTTGGTATTTTTCACTTAACACTTATGTTTTCTCTCAAACTCACTGTATCACACTCGGATTAATTATGTAGAATCCCTTCTAAGAGTTGATAATAATATATTAAGTAATGTAAACACAAGAAGATAATTTTCAAGTTACTTGTATGTTGGATCTAGAAGGCTAGTGCAACCAAAACCAACCACTTAGACTATTTTTGGTGCAACTTATAAAGGACTTCCTAAGTGTGGAACTTCCAAAGGAAATAGAGTTTTTCCAAAGACAAAGTGCAAGATCAACTTCTAAAGGAAAAGCTCCAACTTCCAAAGACAAAGTCTTCTCTTCTGAAGTTCAAGACTTAGAAGAATTCAAAGACAATGACTTCCGAAACAAAAGTCCTCAAGCCACAGAAGAAGCAGCCTCTTCCAAAATATAAAAGGCTTCAGAAGAACTTATTCTTTTGAAGCCAATTAATATTCAGAAGATGCTGCTATGGACCAGTGGACATAAGTATGGTTCTGTAACATTCCATTGCAGACCTTTGATACTGCATGATGTTTTCCCAAAAGGTCATGTAGTTGGCCATACTTTACTCCACTATTCACCTTTATATATTACTACAGTTGCTAACTTTAGTTTGTGACAAAAGGTAAGTCATGCACATGTCATGACTATCATATCTTTGATAAGACATTATTTAAGATATCTTAACTATAGCTTTGTAGTATTTGCTTTAGTTAGAGGATTCCAGCTGGTATCAAAGTATAACCGGCTGTAGGTTATAGTATATATAGTTTCTCGTTTTAAATCTTGTATCATGCTTGTAAGAGTCTTGTAAAATTTGAGTTGAGAAATATATACAAGTACCTTGAAAATTATTTCTTTGTGTTCTTAAGTTACTTAGTATATTATAATCAACTCTTTGAAAGATTCTGCTTCATCAAACCGTGTGAGTCTAATTGAGTTTGAGAGAAAACAAAGTGTTAAGTGACATATATCGATCCTGAAATTGGTATCAGAGCTATTTAGGATCTTGATTTTGTGATCTTACCATCCAAATCAACCTGTTTTTCACTTTTCCTTTCACCACACTCTAAAATGGCCCTAATTAAAAAATATGAAGTTAAGATGGGGAAGATGACTAAAGCACCTATCATCACCCCTGAAAACATTAGATAATGGAGTAGACGTATAGAAGGTTTCATATGGTATCTTGATGGTAGAATGTGGCTATCTATTGTCAATGGTCCTTACAAGCCCAAGGTTGCAGCACCAGGAGGAAACGGTGCCATGATCGAGAAGGTTGTTGAGGACTACTCTGATGAAACCTAGAAGAAGATGGACATTGACAACAATGCTATGCCGACTCTTATGAATGCTATACCCAACTCCATCATGATGGGGTTTTAGCATCGCAAGTTAGCTAAAGAGATATTTGATGCACTATCACAAATGTACTCTAACTCCAATGATTCCAAGAAAGATTCACTCAAGCAGCAGTTTGAGAAATTTACCTACATTACTGGAGAGACCCACAGCCAACAATACTTCAGATACATGGATCTTATTACTTCCCTTCAGTCTGTGGGAGTTACCATTGACTTGAGAGACCTCTTAAGAATATTTACGAGGGCACTCCCAAATAAGTGGGTGTTCTACTATGTCATCATCAAAAGGATAGAGAATGTGAACTCCCTCACCATGACTGACCTATATGGCATTCTTGATGGATACCGTGTAAAGATTGAAAAGAAGAGGGGCCATCCGATGAGCAGACCCTCAAGCCTTCCTTTTAGCAACACTTTATTGGTTGCTAAAGGTTCAAGACCTAATCAACCTTACCAGTACCTGACTTACTCTCAGCAACCATCTTGTTGAACATGACCATACATCATATTTCCTAACACTCCAAGGTCTCAATAGGCTCAGCAAGGTTCTTTTCAGGACAATTATGCCTTTATCTTAGGAAATGGGTACTCTAGTGATCATCAGTTATGCTTTGATGATCTAGAGTGCTTCGGTCCAGATGATGTGGAGTATGTGGACATAGTCCAATAAATGGCTCTACTTACCTACAAATCAAAGAAGTTCTTCAACTAGAAGACAGTTCCCTCAAAACCCAGCTAGTAGCAAGTTTGGGTTTGAAAAAACCAAGGCAAAGTGTTACAACTGTAACCAACTTGGTCATTTTGCTAGGGAACGCAAGGCTCCCAAGTCAAATCCGGGAACCTCTCATTCCTCCTCACATGCCTCTACACCTAAAGCCCCTGGAAAGTCAACTGAAAACGCAGCTGTAGCTTAAGAAGTTGACTGGAGCTTTATGGTATAGGATGCGACTCCTGCTTAAGCACTCATGGCTGGAATGGATGACAACAAGGTATATGAACATCTTATACTCCAACTTGTATTGCTAAGGTTAAATTGTATCAGGACTACAATATGGAGATTAAATATAATATTGAGTTTTTTAATATTTTAAAATCTGATTTTAAATATGCTAAATCTGACTATCAAAGAAAAATTGAAGAGTTAGAGAAAACTATGTCTCTTTTAAAACATGAACACACAAACTATAAGACTCAAATCAAGGATTTAATATCGAAATTGTTCGAGGCTCAAGCTTAGCTTGTCACAGTTGATGCTCAAGCCAGGAAGCATGGTATCTCAGAGCAAAAACTTCCAAGCCATCCTTGCATCATCCTTTTCAATCAAAACTTTGTTATCAAAACAAAGGTGGGTTGGAACCAATGAAATTGCTCCACCACACTCTTATGAGTCTAAAAGACAACCAAGATGTGGTACTGAAAAGCAAGAGGTTCCATCTGCTGACCCACCTTATCATGAGTCAAAGAATGATGCAAGTGCGAAGACCATCATATGGAAGATCTAGGTAGACCCTACCCCTCTTACAAGTGATGACCAACCTCTTACCACCAAAGCCAGAAGGAACCGGGTTACGGCAGTTAGAAAAACTACCAAGAAAGTGGCTAAATCAAAGCTGAAGATTGACCCAAAGGCAAACGGTGTGTTCATCTCAATTGGATTCCAAGTGGTGGGAACCTCTAAACCTGGAAAAGTGTGTAGTACCAATACACCTATCAAACAAAAGGATAAGAAGGGAAAGGGAAAGTTTGCTATTGAAAACAAGAAGAACAAGAAACAACAACCTTCACATTCCCTGAAAATTAACATTTCATGCATAATGTGTGGCCAACAAAACCACATAGCCAAAAATTGTTATTATAATCCTGCTAACACATATTATGCAAATAATGTTAAGAAAGAAGGAGTCAGGGAAGGTTTCTCATTTGAACCCTATCAAATGGTCCAATGAAAAAGGGGAAACTTGTTTCCGAAGCAAGGTTGCTTTCGGAAGAAAATCTTTCTTCCGAAGGGAAAATGGCTTCAAAAACTAAAGTTATGAAGACTCAGAACACCAAAAGAGTTCAAATGTAATCAACCTAGAAGAAGGCTGCTTCTGAAGAGAAGATAGTGAAGGCTTCATATTTAAAAGAAAGAAGCTTCGGAAGAATGCCATGCTGCTTAAGCTTCAACAAGCTCATCCTCTATGATCAACCAAGGGATGGAATGGAAGATCAAAGTAGATGTTGCAGCCCAAGCCTCCTCTTCACAAACACTTATTGAACCCCCAAGCATAATTTTGATGCAATAAAATCCTTATTAGAAGAACCCAAGGCCAATAAGGCTTGAGTTCCAATAAAAATTGACTTTTTCACCTTATGTGTAGGGACATCCATATGACAAGAACAATAACATGTGGATTGTAGATAGTGGATGCTACAAGCGCATGATTGGGAATGAATCTCTCCTTCACTAATTTCAACATTTTGATGGAGCACCTGTTCAATTTGGAGGTGAGGCTGGAGGATACATTTTTGGCAAAGGGAGTGTATCCAACGACAAGTTAAAGGTTGACAAAGTACACTTTTTCAAACAGCTTGAACATATATCTTTTAAGTGTTTCTCAATTCTATGATCAAAAGCACCAAATGCTTTTCACAGAACGTGAGTGCATTATCCTCAAATGTGGGATGACCATTCCTACGGAATTGGTACCTCTTAGATCTCCTAGGAAAGGGGATATGTACAAGCTAGATATGAATTATGCTTCCCCATTAGAAGAAGTATCATGCTTTCTTTCCAAAGCTAATGGTGATGAGTCAACACTATGGCATAAACGAATGTGTCATGTAAATTTTAGAATCATGAATAAATTGGTTAAAAATAACTTGGTATATGGTTTGCCTAAAAAGGAATTTTTCTACAAAGATAACTGTGTTGCATGCCTGAAAGGAAAGCAACACAAGGCATCTCATAAATCTAAAGTTGTTAACTCCATCACCACCCCATTACAACTATTGCACATGGATCTCTTTGGTTCAACAAGTATAATGAGCATTGGAAGGAAATCATATTGCCTTGTGATAGTTGATGATTTTACAATATTTTCATGAGTATTCTTTTTAAGAACTAAGGATGAAACTGCTGAAACTTTAAAAACTTTTATTCTTAAAATAGAAAATCTAATTGATCACAAGGTAAAAATAATCATAAGTAATTAAGGGACTGAGTTTAAGAATCAAGTTCTTGACTCATTTTGTAACTCAAAAGGGACTAACAGACAATATAGTGTTCCTAGAACTCCTCAACCAAACTGTGTTGCTGAGAAGAGGAACAAGACACTTATTGAGGCTGCTCGGACTATGTTGGCTGATTCAAAGCATCCTCTTACTTTCTGGGTAGAGGCAGTCAGCACTGCATGCTATGTGCAAAATAGAGTTCTTGTAGTTAAGCCACATGGAAAAACCCCTTATGAGCTATGGAACAAGAGGCCACCATTCATTGGCTTTCTAAGGTCTTTGGCAGCAGGTGTACCATACTTAACACAAAAGAAAATTTGGCAAAATTTGCTGAAAAGTTGGATAATGCTATCTTTTGTTGGACGTTCCTCCAACTCTATTGCTTATAGAGTTTATAACATCAAAATTTAACAATTTGAAGAATCATCCAACATTGTTGCCAATGAGCACACTTCTTGTGTTAGGAGGAATGACCCTGATTATATTTTTGATTTAGAATTGTTTTACAACTATTCTAATCCATCTTGTGAGAATGTTTTAGCTACAACAGGTGCTCAAAATGATATTGATCAACTGTTTGAGTTGCCCAGACACTTTTCAAAATTTCCAATAGTGACTAAAGATCCAGCTCCAACTTTAAAATCTAGTAGCATAACCCTTTCAAGAGACAGTGAAGCTTCAACCAGTGCTCCTTCAAGTGACACTGAACAACACCCAATTGATAGAAGCAATATTCTGAAGGAACATGCAACTATTAATACTACTTCTCAGCCAATCATTGATGATGAGGTTTCTCTTTCATTCAGTTAGTTCTCTTTGAATGGCATTGAAACAACAGCTGGCCCAAGTGTTCATGATCCTAAGCAAAATATGTCCAACTTGGATTTATCTTTGCAACTGGAAGTGATTCCTAGACTAAGGATCCACAACACTCATCTAGTTGAGAACATCATAAGAGAAGTCTCTAAAGGTGTGAAAACAAGGGGACAAACTCATCATAGGAATGTCTGCCTGTACTCATACTTCTTGTCTCAGATGGAACCTAAGAAAGTATAAAAAGCCTTAAAGGATAATAGCTGGGTTGAGTCAATGCAAGAGGAGTTGCTTCAATTCAAGAGAAAAAAGGTTTGGAACCTTTGCCCGCTACCATCTTGTCAAGTACCTATGGCCAGCAAATGGGTTTTTAGGAACAAGAGAGATGATAGAGGCTTGATCATCAAGAACAAAGCTAGAATGGTTGTTCAAGGATATACCCAAGAGGAAGGAATTGATTATACTAATGGCTTATGCTGCATCCAAGAATTTTACTGTCTATCAACTTGATGTCAAGTGTGCCTTTCTATATGGAAATATGTATAAGGAAGTCTATGTGTGCCAACCTCTAGGATTTGAAGACCCACAACACCCAACTATGTGTGCAAGCTAGATAAAGCTCTTTATGGGCTACACTAGGCGCCTAGGCTGTGGTATGAGACTTTGTCTCAATTTATTCTAAAGAATGGTTACACTAGAGGTACCATTGATAAGACTCTTTTCATAAAGAAGTCTGGGAAAGACATATTGCTCGTTCAGGTCTATGTTGATGATATCATATTTGGTTCTTCAATTGAGTAGATGTGTAGAGACTTTGAGAGCATTATAAAGAAGAAGTTTGAGATGAGTTCCATGGTAAAAATAAACAGTTTCCTTATAATTCAAGTGAAATAGAAGAAGGAAGGGTTCTTTATCAATCAATCTAAGTATGTCTCTGATATCTTAGAGAGATTTGATATGAAGGATTGTAAGTTAGCCAAGACACCCATACCCATAAACTATGACCTTTGTCCTGACTCTAAGTGGAAGGATACTGATCAACATCAGTATAGGGCAATCATTGGGTCTCTGATGTATCTCACTGCAAGTAGACCTGATATCATGTTTGCTACAAGCATCTATGCAAGATATCAGGCTACTCCAAAGGTGTCTCACCTAGTTGCTGCCAAGAGAATCATTAGATACCTCAAAGGAGCACCTAAATTGGGTCTTTGGTATTCTAGGAATAGAAACTTCAATCTCAATGGCTACTCATATAGTGATTATGGTGGCTACAACATCAACAAGAAATCCACATCAGGAGAATGTCAATTTTTTGGTGGAAGGATCATCTCATGGCAATGCAAGAAGCAATCATGTGTCTCTATATCTACTGCTGAAGCTGAATACATTGCTACTGCAAGTTGCTGTGCTCAACTGCTATGGATTCAAAACCATATTCTAGACTATGGATTCAACTTCATGAGCACTCCTATCCACATTAACAACAATAGTGCTATCTCCATTACTGAAAATCCGGTGAAGCACTCCAAGACAAAGCACATTGATATTAGGTACCATTTCATTAAAAATATTCATGAGAAGAACCTGATCAAACTAATCAAAGTTGATTCAAATGAACAATATGCTAATTTTTTCATTAAATCTTTTGATGAACAAAGATTTAAATATCTCATTACAACTATTGGGATGATAAACATTGATTAGCCTATCTCACTTGAAAACCTTTTAGAAATGTGTAATGTCTTTTGTCATAACAATCTAAGCCCTGTTACAATAGGTTAAATTTCTAAGTATTGGTTTTTCCGAAAAGAAATTACCTTCGGAAGATTTATTTCATTACTTTCGAAGCTAAGTTTCTCCAAAGGAAATTTTTCTCGGAAGAGTTTTAAGTTTCGGAAGAAGCGATTGATTGTATATCAGGTCTACTTCCGAAGCATATAAAACTCTCCATTCTGGATGCACATTCTACTTTTGGAAGTAAGAAATTTACCTTCAGAAGTATAATGAGCTTCGGAAAAAGATTACCTTTGGAAATCCCTTATGCTTGAAACCGACCCTACAGTGTAATGGAAACCTTTGGGCCCCACACACTAAGAGCAAAGATTTTATTAATAATGTCGGAATCTTTTAAATGGTTTTTAACCTTACCGCCACTGTCACGTCTTACCCCAAACCATCTTTTTACCTTATCCTCCCTGTCACCCCCATTTCACCCATTTAAATAATTTTGACATTCCACTTTAATCCTTTACCAAATTTTACTGTCCAAAGCTTCCTTTATCCCAAATTCACCCTTCTCAAACTTGTTTCATCATCTCTTTCCTACAATGGCACTCAACCCTTAACACAACCAAGTCACATTTCTTGACTGTACCAAGGATGCTGACTTCACAGACATCATCTCTTGTCTTACCCAATCTACCTACTTTACCGCTCTGATTGTGAACCCTACCATTTACTTGAAACACATGGAAGAATTTTGGGGTAACGGTAAGATAGTACTCCTAAACGGAGTTAGGCTTATTCGGACAAGCATTTCTAGCCAGGAGTTGGTCATTACTGAACAAGGCATCCAGGAGCATCTAGAGTTCCATGATGAAGGCGCTCCGACTGAGTTCCCCAAATCAGATGTTGATGATACATATCTCCAAATTGGATATGGTGTAGATGTGAATAGGTCTATAGTGTATAAGTTTAATTTCTCCTACAACTGGAAGTTCCTACTTCATGTTGTTCTCCATTGTCTGTCTAACAAGTCTGGGGGATGGGATCGAATCCCATATGAACTGGGCTGCCTAGTTCATGGATAGGTGAAGAGCCTCCACTTCAACTACTCAAGGTTTATGCTGACTAACCTTATGGGGAACCTCTAAAAGGACACATTCTTTATGTATCCTAGATTCATCCGGCACATAATCAACTATGAGATGGACTAGAGTAAGTGTGTCTGTGCAGCTACTCTGCATGTCCCTCAAATGAGGTCAACCATCTTCAAAATCTTGAAGAGAATGTCCATCAATTTCACTGGAAGACACACTACACTTCTTCTAGGTATGATTGAGCCAATGGCTTCTGGTTACATCCTTGTTCACCCCATTGGTGATGAACCCACACCAACAACTACCCTTACTTTGCAAGATTTTCCTACTCACCCCATCAAACATACATAAGAGACGCAAACGAACCCTTGCTTAGTCTACTCTGATTGAGCAAGCCCCTCCTATTTAAACCAAAATAGCTAGAGTGGAATCATGGGCTCCCAGTCAGTCAAAGGTCTCACTATCTTTCTCATTTTACCTTAATATGAGATTTGAGCTTCCTCAGTCTCAATTACCTGACCCCCAAACCCAGGCCGCAAGCCCTCAGGATGAGTCCTAACACTCTTCTGAGAAACCAAAATGGGACAACCCCACCAAAGGCTTAATGCCAATAGACATTGACCAACGTCTTGGGTCATTAGGCTTTACTTCCCTATCCTTTACTAACCTTTTAATCAGAACTGATGATGAGATTACGTCTCTTCATGGCAATGAAGTTTATCCACAACACCCTCTAACGGATCAATAGAGCCTAGAGGGACCTCTTATCTGTAGAACACATTAGTTAAAACCAACTGAGGTGAGTCGCATGGATGTGGATGGACTCATGTAGATTCAACTGCCACTACTGAAGGAAACTCATTAGATCCTCAAGCCAGTGGTACCATCTCTGAGAGTGAATCTACGACAACCGTGCCTTTTGATGACTCTGAAAAAACATCCTCAGGCAAGAGAAACCAGGGTGCCAAGAAACTACATCTGGTGGTGAGGGTGAACATACAAGGTATGTTACCTCATCTCCCCGTGATCCTTCAAAAGAAGATGAGAGTACCATGCAACTCACCATTCAAGAACTAATTTCTAAAGTCTCAAACCTTGAATCTAAGGTTAAGACTTTAGAGGATAGGTCTTCCACACAACAACTTGAGATTAAAAATCTCAAGGCTCAACTAGCTGAGAAATAGATTGATAGATCTGTCAGCCATGCACCTACTCAGGTCTCACAAACCTCTTCCTCTAGCTCATCTAGCTCTAAAGATGATGCTACCAAAAGGGGGAGAGTGTTAAGAGACAAACAACAAAGGAAACATAGAGCCAAGCTTTAACTTCTCTATCTCCTAGATACCCAGCTCCTACAACAACAGTCTTTCGTGAGCCTCCTCAAATTGTCCTGCAAATGGACCCAAGGATGCTTAGAGATCCTAAGAGGATATTCTCCAAGTTCCCATTGAGATCTTCTTTAGATCAACCTAGCCCTGATGCGGCTATGATATACTTTGGAGTTGAAGAGCTTTAGAGGCTAAGTGTACCTTCTACCACTTTGGAAGAAGTTGGTCAACCTAAGGACAAATAGAACCTGAGATTCATTTTGAAGGGGAAATAAGGAATGATGGACAACAACTAAAACAGTTGGGACAGTAAGTGCATTAAAGTCAAAGCATTAGAAGAACAATTTCAATCTTCCAAAATTGAGATGGAAGCTGTGGAAAGCCTGTTCTCCTTGTCTGAGAATCTAATCATCACAAATGCATTTCTAGAGCTAGGATCTAAGGTGAATGTTAAGGAATTTCTCAACCGACCCCTAGCTCAGATAACTTTATTATCTCCATCCACCATTCCTCAGTTAAAGGGCCATCAGTCTTCATTTCCCCTTCGAATTAAATCTCAGGTTCCATTTGGACCTTAGGTTGACCAACTTCTTCCACAGTGGTAGAAGGTGCACATATCCTCTGAAGCTCTTCTTCTCTAAAGTACATCATGGTAGCAATAGGGCTTGGCTGATTAGTAGATGATCTCAACAGAAACTTGGAAAAGAGTCTATAGAGATCTCTGAGCATCCTAGGTTCGATATGAAGTACAACTTGGGATGGCTCAGACAAAGTTGTGAAAGGAGCTGAAAGTGTTGAAGTTGAAGTTTGGCTCTGTGAGTCCTCAAGTGTTTGTCTCTTAACACTCTCCCCCTTTTTGGTAGCATCATCTTGAGAGCTAGATGAGCTGGAGGAAGAGGTCAAGGAGACCTGAACAGGTACATGCCTAACAGATCTCTCAATCTATTTCTCAGCTAGTTTAGCCTTGAGATTGTCAATCTCAAGTTGCTGAGTGGCAGACCTATCTTCTAAAGTCCTAACCAAGGATTCAAGGTTTGAGACTTTATAAAGAAGGTCTTGAATGAGGATTTTCATGCTTCCCTCATCCTCTTTTGAAGAATCATGGGGAGATGAGGTAACATACCTAGTATGCTCAGCCTCACCATCAGATGTGGTTTCTTGGAACCCTGGTTTCCCTTGAGATGTTATGGTTTCTTTTAGAGTCATCAAAAGTCATGGTTGCCACAGATTTAGTCTCAGAGATGTTACCACTGTCCATAAGGTCCATTAAGGCACCTTCTGTAGTGGCAGCTAAATCTGCACTAGTCCCCTCCATATTAGTGGGACTCACCTCAGTTATGGGTTGCTGATGGGGACTAGAAATAAGGGATCTCTCTAGGCTTTGTTGATCTAGGAGAGGGTGGTATAGATCAACTTCATTGCCATGGAGGGATGTTATCACTTCATCAGTTTTGAAGAGAAGGTCAGTGAAAGATAAGGAGG
This sequence comes from Flaveria bidentis, assembly GCA_018326385.1. Lineage (NCBI taxonomy): Eukaryota > Viridiplantae > Streptophyta > Magnoliopsida > Asterales > Asteraceae > Flaveria > Flaveria bidentis. Next base: position 14,578 of record BJCM01008939.1, read on the forward strand.
TTAAACCTACTGACCCGTGACCATGGTCAATGTCTACTGGCATTGAGCCTCTGGTGGGGCTGTCCCTTGTTGGATACTCAGAAGAATGTAAATACTCACTCTGAGGGATCGTGGCTGGGGTTTTGGGCTTATGGGTTTGAGACTGAGGAGACTTAGGACCCATATTGAGGTCAAATGAGAAGAATGGTGAGACCTCAGACTGAGTGGGAGCCCATTTTTCCACTCTAGTCTTTTTGGATAGAACATGAGGGGCTTGTTCAATCATTTTAGATTGAACAAGGGATCATTTAGGGCGTCTCTGGTATGTGATGGTGATGGGGGTGAGAAGGTAGTGTTGGCATTATGGAAGCAGTTGCTGGTGTGGGTTCATCACCTATGGGGTGAACAAGGATGTCACCAGGAGCTATGTGCTCAATCATACCTAAAAGTAGAGAATTGTATCTTCAAGTGAAGTTGGTGGATACCTTCTTCAAGGTCTTGAAGATGGTAGGCCTCATGTGAGGGATAGTCAGAGCAGTTGCACAGACAAGCTGACTCTGGTCCAGCTCACAGTTTATGATGTGTTGAATGAATCTAGGATATATAAAGATTCCGAATCAGATTGGTCAACACAAATCTTCAGTAATTGAAGCAGAGGCCTTTCACCAGTCCATGAACTAAGCATCCTAGTTCATATAGGATTTGATCCCATCCCCCAGATTTATTTGACAGACAGTGAAGGACAACATGCAGGAGGAACTGCCAGTTGTAGGAGAAGTTAAATTTGTAGACAGTCGACCTGCTCACATCTCCACCATATCCCATGAGGATGTAAGTGTTGTCTAAATTTTTTTTAGGGAATTCGTAGGAGCTCCCTCATCATGAAACTCGAGATGCTCCCTAATAAGCTATTCAATAATGACTAACTCTTGTCCACAAATGAGAGATCTAATCACACGGACCCCGTTTAGGGTTTCAACTTGACCAATATCCTAAAATTCGGCCATGTGATTGGAGTAAACAGTGGGATTAACAGTAAGGGTTGTGTAGTAAGATGATTGGGTGAGAAAGAAGATGATTTCTGAGAAGTCAGCATCTCTTGAGGAATCAAGAAATGCGACCTGGTTGTGTTGAGGGTTGAGTGCCATTTGTGAAAGGTAAATTTGGATGAGTTTGAGCTAGGGTGAATTGAGAGTGAAGGAAAATTTTAGGGCAATAAAATTTGGGTAAGAAGATGAAATTGAATAGTCGGGATTATTTAAAAGAGGGTGGAAAGGCGGTAATGGGGGTTAGGATAAGGTGATGTGATGTTTTAGTGGAAGAAATGACAGTGGAGGTAAGGTTAAATTCAGTTAAATAATCAGACATTATTAACAAAATCTTTTCTTTTTACAGTGTGGGGCCCAAGAGATTTCCGTTACACAGTAAAATTTCTCTTCCGA
>BJCM01008941.1:0-10488 GCA_018326385.1 Flaveria bidentis
TCTCTTATTTTACTTTTTATAAAATAATTCTTTTTATAGTTATTAAGATTATTTAATTACTAATACATATATTATTTTTACAAAACATAAAACTCATTAATTTATAGTTGTTGTCTAAAATGTGTGTACATACATACATACATATATATATATATATATATATATATACATTATAAATGTCATTAGTCATGAGTTGTTCAAATATATATTATTCTTAGTTTTATATGAGTATATTTTATAAGATCTTGGAGTTTCGTTTGATGTTTTAGTCGAGTTCCTTGATTAGAACATTCCTTTGGTGTTACACTTGATCTAAATCGTGATTTCTAGACCCAACATTATTAATCAACTTTTATCTAGTAAAGTCTCTTAATATATCCAAGTATCCATCTTTTTTTTATCTTTTTATCATCTTAACATAGTCATTCATTAGCATTATTTCTTGTATTATCATTGTCACTTAATTCTTCAACCTAGTTATCATCTTAAATCATCTTACTAACAATATTCCTTCATCCATAATATCACCCAATGTTTTTAACAAGGCCATAGTCCACTAATCTTCCATCTTGCATGTTCATATATACCTACATACGCGACACATACATACATGTATGCATTCCTACCACCTAAATCATCTAAATAACATGAATTTTATTAAATTAACATCACTACCTATTTAATTTTCAGATTCATTTATATATTGAAAGAACCCTTTTATGTCCAACATCATCAAAGCAACCATTTTCATACATTCTTTAAATGGGTGAATAAAGGTTCATCAAGATTTTCATCTTGATTATCCACGCATGAACAAATGTACACAATCTAATCAAAAATACCTTTAGTGACACTAGATAGAACTTTTTCACACAATGTTAGCATGATCCTCGTTTCTTGATAAACACTTCGGGTTCAAATCTAAGGTTTTAACTAGATTGCTATGTGAGAGGAGTGAAAGCTCTCAAAGATGATGGCGAGGTTGTGGTGACCGAGAGAGAATGGAGGAGGGGTTGTTGGTTGTGGGTGGTGATGGACGTGGTGGTGGTTGCGGTCGATGGTGATGGTGATGGTGTTTGAGGTGGTGACGGTGGTGAGTTATGATGGGGATGGTGACGGTGGTTGGTGGTGTAGATGATGGTGGTGGCGACCGGCGGTGGTGTGGTCGGCGTTGGTATGGTCGGCGGTGGTTTGGGTGGCTGAATGGTGGTGGTGGTGGGTGTGTTTGTGTTGTGTGTGGAAGGGGAAGAGGTGATGGAAATGAAGGGGTTGTGATGATGCTTGATCATCTCTTTGGTTTTGTAGACTCATGGATGACAAGTTGCATCCATGCACACACTCCACCTAAAAATCATTTTTCATCTAATTTTTATTAATTTAATTAACATTGTTATTATAATTATTATTAGTAGTATTATTATTATTAGTATTACTATGTGTAATAATAATATTATTATTCTTATTGTTAGTTACAATTATGATTACTATTAGATACAAGTAATTTATTAAATGATTCCAAGGTTCGTTAAACCATTAACGTAATATATTCAATTAATCAGGTATATAATTAAATATTCATAATTTATCATTACGAACGGTTTCGAGTGTTGACCTGATTGACCGGGTGTCACAGTCTCCTCTCATTTAAGAAATTTCATCATGAAATTTAAGTTATTGAGCCCGAGTCAGGTCTGGTTTTGAACAAGTGAGGGTACTTTTGTTGCCTTTGATCTTGATGTTCCCAAATTCAGGTCCTCTCCTAGAGTTCCATCGGACTTTAACTAATTTGATTTGACTCCGCCTGAGTTTCTGAATTTTCCAATCCAAGACCTCTGTCGGTTCTTCGGTAAAGTGGAGTTTGTCGTCAATACTAATCTCGGCTGGTGGAATAACTAGGGATTCATCCGTCAAGCATTTCCTTAAGTTTGACACGTGGAATACATCATACACATTCCTAAGTTGCTTGGGCAGTTTGAGCTTGTATGCGAGCTTCCCAATTCGTTCCATGATTTAAAAAGGTCCCATGAATCGTGGGCTCAGCTTTCCTCTTTTGCCAAATCTCACAATACCCTTCCATGGGGATACTTTTAAGAATACTCTGTCGCCAACCATGAATTCCAATGGTTTTCTTCAATTATCTGCGTAGCTCTTTTGCCGACTGTTAGCAACCTCTAGTCTCTTCCTGATTTGAACAATCTTGTCCGTTGTCTCTTGTATATTTTCTGGTCCTGTTAATTGTCTTCCCACAATATCTGCCCAACATAGCGGTGAACGATATTTCCTTCCACAAAGTGCTTCAAATGGAGCGGCTTTGATGCTAGTGTGATAATTGTTATTGTATGAAAACTCTGCTAATGGTAGATGAGCATCCCAATTTCCTTCCATAGAGTGCTTCAAATCGATTACACATTCTCTTAGTAAATCTTCCAGAGTCTGGATGGTTCTCTCACTTTGGTTGTCCGTTTGTGGATGATAGGCCATGCTCATGTCTGTTTGGGTACCCATGGCTTCGTGTAGGGATTTCCAGAATCTCGAGGTAAATCGACTATCCCTATCGGATATGATTGAGACTGGTACTCTGTGGCATGACACCACTTCCTTGATGTATAAATTTGCCAACTTGCTCATGCTGTACGTCTCTATGAATACGCTGGATCGGTAGACATCCGAGCGTGTTCTTGACGGAAGGAAACAAAACCAAAACCAAGAGACAAACAATAACATGAACTATAATAAAATGGTTTCATTGATAAAACCTAATGATTACAAGCTCGTTACAACATAAGAATCACGACTCTTGGCAACGGGAGATCGAGCATGATCTCCCCTCTCATCCGGCAGCACCTAGGCCCCGGGCACAATCCTTATAACCCTTAATCTCTCTACACAATAAAACTGGTATTTATAGGCCTCAACCCATATCAGATTTGACTGGGCCCATTCATACGATTGGGCCACACATATGGTTCAGTCGTACAAATGAACCATAATTATGGTTCAGTCTTACGAATGGCCCAATCGCATCTCTCAGTCGCATTACTGGTTCATTAGCATGGCTCAGTCATACGACTGAGTCTCATTTGCATATGCTACTGCAAATGACCCAGTTTCATGTGTTTACAACATATCAGGTGAATTAAATTAAGCCTAGACTATTGGACAAGCGACGAACATAATATATATGACAATATTTGCTCCAACAAATTCCCCCTTGGACTGCAAATAGTAGATAACACCTCTTACAATCTTCGGTCAATCTTTGCTTTGGTTTCCAATAGAATCAAACGAAAAACCATATTAGCCAACATTGCCGATCCGTCAGGTTGCAACAATATCCCTAAAAATGAATTTAGGCACAATAGCTTTCGTTTACTTTGCAGAACACCATCATAGCAACAAAATTCCCCATATGACTGATTTTTCCAGAAAATGACATGAACACTTTTCCATTGCTTCAATCTTCACACAAGCTAACTTGATTAACATTAACACCTATAGAAATTCCCCCTCAAATTCAACATATCCCAATATATAGAAATTGTGCTCTCCTGGCGTCTTCATACGGTGTATTGGGCAAAAGGTAGAAGGTTCCAATCCATAGCTAACAATCTCAAACAAATCAGCATGCACTCAGATTCATCATCAGAAACCAGCTCACATCATCACTTTTTGATTACGTCTTCAATTTCTCTATACATGGATTCCTTCTAAGAATCAGAATCCTCTCTGTGCGGATAAATATAACTTGATTGGCCCATAAATAGTCAGATGCTCCTGACTACCCCATAGAATCAGCACCAACTACTGACAACTTCTCTTCTCTCTTTTGTGTTCTAACTACATTCACCTATTCTGGAAGTCCAACGAATAATAGGGTATACATCGAACTTATTTGACAAAAGAACCTCAGGGTGAATGTGCTTTTTTCATCCTCAAATCTGTGCAAGAGGCAGTTCCAGACTTTTTTTTTTGTTGGTCTGGAACAAATGTGGATGAGTCAATGCGGATGGCTCATTCGTGCGATTGAACATACGACTGGTCCAGTTGTACAAATGGTCCATTAGCATGGTCCAGTCGTACGAATGTTCCACTAGCATGGTCCATTCGTACGAATGGTCCATTCACATGGTCCAGTTGCATGAGCGGATCTGCACATAGATTTTTAGATCTGCAGCCGCCAGGGCTGCCAAAAACCCTAATCTTATTAATTTTACATGAACCGAACCAAAATAGACATCATAAGATTCGCAAGGGTGATCAGATCGTGGTTTCGAGTTTGATTTTAACATAGAAACAACAAACGTAACAAGATCTTAGCAAAACACGAAGAACATGAAGTGGGTTTAACATCAAAGAAACTAAAATAGATCCAGAAATCAAGAGCTCGGGTTGCTAGAATGATTGTCAGATCATTCCAGCAGTAACCGGCTCTGATACCAATTGTGAAGTCGCTAGATCGGTAGACATCCGAGCGTGTTCTTGATGGAAGGAAACAAAACCAAAACCAAGACACAAACAATAATACGAACTATAACAAAATAGGTTTATTGATAAAACCTAATGATTACAAGCTCGTTACAACATAAGAATCATGACTCTTGGCAAAGGGAGATCGAGCATGATCTCTCCTCTCATCCGGCAGCACCTAGGCCCTGGGCACAATCCTTATAACCCTTAATCTCTCTACACAATAAAACTGGTATTTATAGGCCTCAACCCATATTAGATGCGACTGGGCCCATTCATATGATTGGGCCATGCGTATGGTTCAATCGTACGACTGGACCATAATTAGGGTTCAGTCTTACAAATGGCCTAACCGTATCTCTCAATCGCAAGACTGGTCCATTAGCATGGCTCTGTCATACGATTGAGTCTCATTCGCATATGCTCCTGCGAATGACCCAGTTTCATGTGCTTACAACATATCAGGTGAATTACATTAAGCCTAGATTATTCGACAAGCGATGGACACAATATATATGACAATATATGCTTCAACAGTCTCCTTCATGGGTAAGAAATGTGCAGATTTTGTCAATCGATCAACAATTACCTAGATGGTATCATAACCACTTGTTGTTCTAGGTAATTTTATCATAAAATCCATGGCAATGCATTCCTATTTCCACTTTGGAATTTTTGGTTGTTGCAGAAGTCCAAATGGTTTTTGATATTCTGCCTTTACCTTGGAGCAGGTCATACATCGGTTAACATACATAGCTATGTCTCCTCTCATGTTAGGCCACGAATAAAGTTCCTTTACATTGTGATACATTTTGTCAATCCCTAGGTGAATTGAGTACCTCGATTTATGTGCTTTATCGAGAATTATTTAGTGTAAATCCCCGTATTTAGGGACCCATACTTGATTTGCAAAATGCATTAACTTATCAGGGATAGGTGTTAACTCCTTGATCATTCCCCACAGACCTTCTCTTTCCACATTTCCATCTTTCATTGCTTAGAGTTGAGCATCACGAATTTGATTAGTAAGGTTTGAGTATATGGTAAGTTCCAATGCTCGCACTCGTAGAGGCTTTTCTCTTTCTTTCCTACTAAGTGCATCTGCCATAACATTAGCTTTGCCTGGGTGATATCGGATATCGCAATCATAATCATTTAGCAGCTCTATCCAACGGCGTTGCCTCATATTTAAATCCTTCTGATTGAAGATTTGTTGCAGGCTCTTATGATCAGTGTATATTATGCATTTGTTTCCATACAAATAATGCCTCCAAATTTTAAGAGCAAAAACAACAGCTCCTAATTCTAGGTCATGGGTAGTGTAGTTCTTTTCATGCACTTTCAACTGTCTTGATGCATATGCAATGACTTTATCTTTTTGAATTAATACACATCCAAGACCTAACTATGATGCATCACAATACATTACAAATCCCTTTGTCCCATTTGGTAGGGACAGTATGGGTTACGAGTTATTAAGGTTAGTGGTTGAGCTATCTTGGAAAAGTTTTCTATAAATCTATGATAATAAGCCGCTAACCCTAAAAATTGTCGTGCTTCTGTTGGCGATTTGAGGGGTTCCCAATTTCTGATTGCTTCAACCTTTGTTAGGTCCACGTGGATACCCTTCTTGTTAATAACATGTCCGAGGAATCGAACTTCTTGAAGCCAAAATTCACATTTAGAGAATTTTGCATACAATGTTTCTTTCTTTAAGATGCTTAGGATTAGCTTGAGGTGTTGCTCATGTTCTTCCTTGGACTGTGAATATATCAGAATATCATCGATGAATACTATCACAAACTTGTCCAAGTAGGGTTTACAAACCCTATTCATGAGATCCATGAATATAGCAGGTGCGTTGGTCAATCCAAATGGCATTACTAGAAATTCGTAATGACCGTAACGCGTTCTAAACGCTTTCTTTGGGATATCCTCTTCTGCTATCAATAGTTGGTGATATCCGGATCGTAAATCAATCTTTGAATAGTAGCTGGATCCTTGAAGTTGATCGAACAAGTCATCGATTCTTGGTAGTGGGTATCGATTTTTAATGGTGAGCTTGTTTAACTCCCGGTAATCAATACACATTTTGAATGATCCGTCTTTCTTTTTGACGAATAGGACTAGTGCTCCCTAAGGGGAAAAACGTGGTCGAATGAATCCTTTGTCTAACAATTCTCGTAGTTTTCTGACAACTTTTGCATTTCTGAAGGTGCCTATCGATACAGTGATCGAGCTACAGGCGCGGCTCTAGGTATTAGAACAATTTGAAATTTGATCTGTCTTTGTGGAGGTAATCCAGGTAAATCTTTGGAAAATACCTCTGGGTATTCTCGTATTATGGGAACGTCTTCAATCCCTCTCTCCTCATTTTTGTGTCAATGGCTTTTACTAGAAAGGCGGGATATCCTTCACTCATATATCCATAAGTTTTCATGACACTTACAATTTTACACAAGGGTTTTCCCTTTTGTCCTTGTATGATTAGAAGTTTCCCGCTAGGAGTTGGCAATCGAATGATTTTCTCGAAACATAGTATCTCAGCATGATTCCAAGAGAGCAAATCCATTCCAATAACAATGTCAAAACTTCCAAGATTGACAGGCAATAAATCAATGCTAAAGAGATGGTCATTAAGTTGTATTGTGTAGTTTCTAATTACTTCATTGGATTCCATTTTCTTTCTATTAGCTAGCTCTATAATATATTTCTTACTTAGCTTACATGGCTTAATTCCCTATGATGGTTCAAATTCTTTGGACACAAAACTTAGATGAGCACCAGTGTCAAACAAAATGAAGGCATAATGATTATTAATAAGAAATGTACCGTTAACTACTGAGGGTTCCTGACGTGCCTCTCTTGTATTCATTTCAAAAGCTCTCCCTCTGGCCCTAGAACCGTTCAGCTTTGGGCAATCCTTCTTGAAGTGTCCGGTCACACCACATGCATAACAAAGACGATCAATTCTGGTTTTCTTTTCATCAGGTTTTGCTCGGCAATTTTGGCTCGATGTCCAAATTTATGGCAATGAATACAAATTCTACAATCCCCACCGTGAGAGTATCCACACTTGTTGCATTTCCCTTGAGCTTCTTTGCTTCTCCTACTATTATTGGATGTTGTGACATAAACCCATTGAATTATATCTATCGGTCCTTCTGCACCTGTGAAAGTTCTTGGATTGCATCCTTGAAAAGTCTTATACGAGCACCCATGTGGTTGTCCACCTAATAAACTACCTGGGTTTCCGTTATGTCAAAACCGTTATTTGCACCCATACTGGAGCCTATGTTGAGCCGTTTCCCGTTCCGTTTCCCAGGCCATTACCTGCAATCTCTTGCCTTCTTCCTTGACTAGCCACTTGGTTTGCATCATGTTGTTCTAGAGCTGTCTTAACGTGTTGAGCTATCAACTGTGCTAGTTCTTCTGCGGTAGTTGGTAAGTTAGCTTTTCCACTTGCGTATGAATTTTGAGTTATAGGTGGCATGTTTCAATTCTGTTTTGAAGGTAGGGGAGAAGAGGTTTAGATTACGCAAGTTGTTAATGTAATATAATTAACTATTCCTTCCATATAGTTAACTTATTCAATATATATATAAGTTTATAAACATCTACCATAATCAAATATTATAATAAGGATAGAATTTTAGGGTTATAAACGGTTCGACATACAACTACCATTACCATGCATAACAGAAAATCATCATCCTAAAAGATTATAAGTTAATTGTCTACATACAACAACGAGTTCACAACTCAGTGAAAAAGGTTCAAGCTTGCATCTAATATCTATCCTAAGAATGTAGCTCCACTTCCCACGTGCATCAGATATGAGATCATCATCACACATAGTGCAACCATAGCCATAGAAGTTTCTGCTCGCTCCCCCATCATGATCAGGTAGCGCTGAGTTGTCATCAGTGCAGCCTCAGCCATGTCTGCTCTCTGCTCGGCTTGAGTTAGTCGGTCCCTAGTCTCTGAGAGATTAGCCTCTAGGTATGTCAAACGAAAGTGCATCTGACTCAGAGCACTATCATCTAGTAATCTCTCCTCCTCGATCGTCTTCATCCTCCCATCCAAAGCTTGACTCACCTCATCCTAGATCCTCACCTTCTTTTTTGTAGTCATCAGTTCCTTCTCAAGTCGCACACACTGGGCTGTCAAAGCGGCCATCACACGCTCAAAGGGCTCGCCACCCATAGTAGTCCCATGTGGAGTAGAAGACGAGTCTCCCACCTCGAATGTGGAAGAAATCCCATCTCTCAAGGCACAGTCCACTCATGGCCTCCATAATCCATGTCCATTGTCCATCATGAAGTCTGACCCGTTTGGGCATAGACGTATCCTCCATACCAGCACCATCATTAATCATCCTTCTTTTCTCTCTACGCTTCCTCCGTTCGTACACTAACCGAATCTTGGGTGGGTGCTGAATGAGGGGAATAGGGGCTGCTGGAGTCACATCTATGGGGGTCTCACTCTCTGGGGCCATACTATCTAGCTCCTCGGTAGTGGGCTCAAGAGTGGTTGTAGGTGGTGTAGGGTCCTCATCGTCAAACTTGGATATCCAACCATTTCCCGAGTTTTCCATTCCCTAGGTATAAGGCAGTTGCAAAGTGAGCCGTGTAGGGTGATACCATGGTGTAGAGGAGATAGGTTCTAATGGACCCTCGATGCTACTGCTAAGGTCAGGTACTCTCTCTCTGTTAACTCAATCAGTCATCTACAATAAAAGAAATGTATGCATGCGTACTTATTAATTATGCAATGCTCTAGCACATTAAATTAACAATCATAATCTTAATGTGGCTATTATGCTTGCATAATGCTCTAATCTAGCATAAGACTCATGATGTGGAATAGTCTTTGGAGTCAAATGATCATTTTAAATATTATAGTCTAGATTTTTTAAATATATCTTCTAGTTCGCTATAACCGTTGGCTCTGATACCAACTTCTGTCACACCCCGAAAATCACAGCGAAAGGTTGCGTGACGTGGTGGTAACAGGAGTTGGAGTTAATCCAACAATTATCGTCAAACGCGATCAATTAAACAAATAGTTATGTAAAACCATACATTAGTCTATCTAAATTCATAATAATTATCAACGATCTCAAAATCGTACAAATTCTTATTGGTTGGAAATACATTATCTTTTATTTAATAAATGATATTTACACGTTTGACCCTCCAAAGACTTATTCCCGGAAATTCCACATAGAGCTCACCTATAACCCTGAAAAGCATGAAGGGTAATAAAATCAACATAAAGTTGGTGAGCGATCGGGGTTTTCAGTCTCGCAAACATTCATTTTTGAAAACAATATGATGAAACAGAGTATAATATATTCCACATAGACTAGCTAGATACTATGATTAATTCAGGTCATAAGTCCATAATCAAACCAAGAAACATGTCGTTGCCCCACAACTATCCAGACATATAAACTCCCTCGCCACAACCTGACCAGTTCGACCGGTCACGAGAGCGGGCCATTCTAACTCGATAGATCTACCAATATAGTCTGCGGCCTCACCCCTGAGGTTAATGATTATAAGGGGTTTTAGGGGCTCAATGGTATATATATCCACACCATTGACCCAACTTATACCCTCATAATATATTATCCCGTTTAACCCATCATATATCTTAGAGTATTGTTTCATGCATTTCCCCCAAAATAGTTAAAAAAATATTTAAAACGGGGCCGAAGGACTCACCTTGAATACGTTTAACGAAAAGAAACCAACGTGCTAGGCCTTTGATTATGAAACCCTAATCATGTGCATTATGGTCAATATATGATGATTTATGCTTACGAATTTTTTCACCCACTTATTTAGTTGTTTAAAATAACATGTTTTTATTATTTAGAAATGTACACTTCTGTAAATTTTTAGTAAAATATATTATTTTCCCTTTAGGATTATATACTCTGTCACTAATATCTATTCCTTGTTCATATTCTAGATGCCTTATGTTTTCACTATTCTACTTGCGAACTTTGCGTTT
>BJCM01008945.1:0-12832 GCA_018326385.1 Flaveria bidentis
AAACTTGAGGATAGTTTCGGATGTGGATCTTGATGCAAAGCCCTCGATCAATTGAAGTTAATAATGCTCGGAAGGTAGATTTTGATCAAGTTGCAGGTCGCGGCTTCAAAGGGGTAATCGGGGTGCAATTCTTGTGTGTTTCAGATGAAATTGGAATTAGTATACGATTAGAAGTAGTTAACCGATCGTTTGGGTTCATTTACTCGAACTATTAGAGACGTTTAATGGCTGAACAGTTCTATGATTAAAGTATCGGTTACTCGATTGGTTTGGATTCATAACAGAAATTTCAACTCAATTAGAGCGCAAAACCGTGCTCGATTCGTGTTCGCGCACCGATTGAAGTAATTTAAGGTTACGAATTGATCGTGGTTCCCGGTTTGTAGTGTCGGCGGAGTTTGGCCGACCGTTTTGGCCGGAAAACCGCGGTGAAAAGGGAAAAAGGGGGTTGGGTTTTATTAATTACACAAATGGTCCCTGAGGTTTCCATTGTTAACATTTTATGTACAAATTTTAATATTAAAGTTTCTAAATTGGCATTAAAACCCCCTAAAAGTTTTAAAACTTTGTTAAGTTTAGTAACTATACAATTTTTTTATTATTATTAACAATATTATTTTTATTATTATTATTATTACTATTGTTAATATTATTAATATTATTATTATTATTATCATCATTGTTGTTGTTATTATTATTATTATTATTATTATTATTATTATTAATAGTGTTATTATTATTACAATTTTTAGCTTTAATATCACTTTTGTATAATAAAAATTAAAGATAATAAAGAAATAAGCATTAATAATCCATAAGTTTTATAAATGACAACAATGATCCCTATAAGAATAAACGAAGTTAACTTTTAGTTAACAAAAATACGAGATGTTACAGTCACTTCCGCCTCTAACGTTATATTTTAGAATTTTTATTTTTACATGGCCGGGCTTTTTTAGTAAGATCTAAGATCTCTAGAGTACAATCAAATACATGTATAGTACGATTGGATGCCTGTATATTAGATATGAACGGCTCTATAGTAAAGATTCTAAATCTAATGGTGGAAAAAAGATGACGTTTCTAAAGCAAGACATTTTGAAGAAAGTTATCTTTACAAGCATATTTAGACAACTTGATCAAAATATCTATTCATATAATATCCTCTTTTTTTCAAAAAGCTTTGGTTATTGATACATGCATTAGGATTATCAAAAGGAAAATTTCCAATATAGTCATTTCACCAATCAAATTTACAATAATAACCATTGATTTGGAAAAAATTCAAAATATTCAACGAACCAGATTATGACAAGTGTTCAAATATCTCTATCTAGCAATACAATGCATGTGGTATCGCCAGCTTTATGGCTCCAACGATACCAAATGAGTTTTATGAAAATACTACTTGGGCGATACATTGACTATATTTAAAAATGTTTTGGTCAATGGCTATTTCTTAAAAAATTGTTGGTCAAATGACCATATTATTAATTTTCCCATTATCAAAACATCATTCTCTCTCTCCATCTCTCTCTATGTGTGTGTAAATACAAATAGATAAAGAAAAACTATATACTACAATAACCGATAGATATATCTATAACAACATTCACAATACATAATTTTGTTTTAACATGGGTGTATGTCCTATATCATAAGTTTGTTGTGACTGGAGTAGGAGAAAAGATAATAATAAATATTTAAAAAATATTATTTAATTAAAAAAAGTAAAATAATAATACTTTTAGTATAAATATAAAAATGAGATTGAAAATAAAAATACCCAATGTTAATTTAAAATTGTAACATCTTTTAAAAAAAATATAAGTAAATAATAATCTTGACACCAACCCCACCTGTCTATTTTACATTTTTACCGAAGAAAACTCCAACAAAAACACACGTGCTTCACACGCAGTCGCTTGCTAACAAAGGTATTATTACTTTATTAGTTATTGTTATTGTTATGTTATTACGAAGCTTCAACCGAAGCTTCAACGAAATAACCACTTGTACAAGAAAACCACCGCCATTCTCCCACCGGCGATCTCATCGGCGACAATGAACACCACCCACCAAAACGTCGTCGTTATGCGCCACGGCGACCGCATCGACAACTTCGAGCCACTGTGGGCCGAGAAGGCTGCGAGACCGTGGGATCCACCGCTGGTGTTAGACGGCAAAGTGAGGGCGTTTTGCACCGGTAAGAAGTTCGTCAGCAACCTAGGGTTTCCGATCCATCGTGTGTTTGTGTCGCCGTTTCTCCGGTGTATTCAGACCGCATCTGAGGTGATTCACGCTGTGTGCGCTGTTGATGATTGTGCTAATCGTATGAGCTCCGCGGATGGTGTGCCTATTGACGCTTCGAAGATTAAGGTGCTTCTAGGGTTAATTGCTTACTAGTATATGATGATTGATTCATTGATTGATTCATTGATTGATTCATTGATTGGTTGGTTGGTTAGATGATGTTGATGTGTGTTAGAATTTGTATACGAGAGTTTATTAGGAATGATGAAAGATGAACGTGATTAAGGCCAGGTGATGTGTTTGTCTTTCTTAATGACTGATGCGTAGTGATTTGTTTTGGATTGTATGAATGAGGAGGTGATTTTGATCCTTTGTTTGAATGGTTGCTTGTGTGAGTTTTTTTTTTTTTTTTTTTTTTTTTTTTTTTTTTTGTGTGTGTGTTTTTAGATGTTCATAGAGAGTTGGTTGTGGATGATTTGAAGAGAAATGATTGTATTCTTGATGGTTAAGGTGACTTTGTGGTTAAGTTATAGGTTTATAAGGGATATATGATATATGAGGTTGATGTCGTAAAATATATGTTGTACTGATTAAACTGTTTATAACGTTAAAAGACGTCATTCCCACAAATAGTCACAGTTAGCATGTCACATTAGTTTTTCACTAACTTTCATCCATCATTTCCACAATTAACTTTTTACCCCAACGCTATCCTTCCCTTTAACAACCATAAAAAAAATTTATAAAAAAAAACAAAGCAACGCACATTTTTGTGACGTGGGCCCCACAAAATGCATCTATGGCAAAGGGCGGGTGAAGAACGGATGGATCTGCACAACGTAGCCCTTCCGAAGGACGACAAGAGCGGGGCTAAGGGCAGTGCGTTGTGGACGGTCTTAGATATAGATATTTGGAGTAGTAAATTTGATTTGATTGATGATTGTCTTTAATGTGGCTAGTGTTATCTGAAGTGTTAGCTTCTAGTTGAGAAGATTGTATTGATAGAACCTTCAAGAGATGAAGTAGTTGACTTTCTGTCTTTTAACCCCCTTTGAAGTCAATCTTTGCAGGTGTAAGTTGTGTTTTATCTAATTCGTTAGTTAGTAGGGTATTTGTGGGGTCCTATGAGTTTAAAGATAATTTTGTCTTATGTAGTTATAAAGAAAGAAGATTGATGGGCGCAATATCATAAAGTTTATCAATGCTTATGTTTGAAAATTTGATATGTTGCAGGCGTCTGTTGAGTATGGACTATGTGAAATGCTGAACAAACGGGCCATACGGGCTGAGAATGCCCCTAAAGATGGAAACTTTGCTTTCAATATTTCAGAATGTGAAGCAGTTTTACCAGAAGGAACAGTCGATTCAAGTGTAGAACGAGTTTACAAAGAGGTTATAACTTATAAGACCACGAATCTTTAATCACTTACAATCAAGGATGTAATTAGATTAATGATAGTTTTATAACTATTTGGTCTATTAATACTGTTAAATGTATGAAAAACGTCATCAGCTGCCAAAGTGGGAAGAGTCGATAGAGGGCGCTAGAGACAGGTACAAGAACATAATCAAGACCCTTGCTGATATGTACCCTACTGAAAACTTGTTGCTTGTTACACATGGTAAGCCTTGGTTTCCCATTTTCCTAATATTTAAGTTCCTATGATATCTAAATCATCCTGAGTAGGCCATTTTCTTATAATAACCAGTCAAGTACGTACAATTTGATACATAATTGTCTGTCAGTTTTTACAAATAAACAGGCGGGTTCCATAACTAATATTCCTTTTTCTGTAAGCAAATAAATTTGCATATTGTGCTACACTTACTAAAATCAAATGCATATGCGTGATGCAGGTGAAGGTGTAGGTGTCTCGGTCACTGCATACGCGCCAGAGCACTTGACAGTGTTGGAAGTAGAATATTGTGCATATTCAAAGCTACAAAGAACAATCAAAGAAAACGAATCTGTTTCGGCTGGAGAATTCAAGCTGTCTCCAGATTACGGACAAACGGGTATTCTTACTATGCCCAGTTCCCAAACAGCTGATGAAGTGGTCAAGGAACCAGAGCCACCATCATCGTCTTAAACGAGTCATTTACCATCATATTTCAAACCATAGAGTATTAATTTTACTCACTTTTAATTGTTGTAATTTGATATCATAAATCAGTCATTGGTACTGTTCATTATATGTCCAATTTAGTTCTTACCAAATTTGTAATTTATCTACTTCAAGCAAACGATGCTGTTTGGGGAAATTCACATTTCAATCAAAAGTCGAAAGTTTGGGTCTTGTGCGGGATCGAATCTATACTACATGACATCGTATGAATTTTTAACTGCAGGTCAAGCTTTATACTCTAGTTCAGCCCATTTTTTTAATCAGAAATAGGGCATAAGTATGTTAATGTGTAAAACTAAATTCATATACATCTTCATAAAAAGATGTTCTGCAATGCTAGATTACATTCATTCTATAGTTAGTATTTAAATGAGATTTTATTAACTATTTTAAGGTTATGATTAACCGTATATTTATATAAGCTGTCAAATTTGCTTGAGGGGCACTCTCATGTACATGGCAAGATTTTATGCATAGAGAGATTGTACATATAGGTTTTTAAAATTGTACCATGAGATTATGTATATATTAAATTTCCTGTAGAGGTTATTTATATTTAAATTCTGAGTATGTGATGATGAAAACCTATAATAATAATTATAAAACTATAAAACGTGTTATCTTATTGTCTTGCGCCTTGTGTGCATGCCTTTACCTCGCTGACAACTTTGAGAACCTTATCACCTCCACACGCCTAACTTTTACATAAACCGAGAGTCAAATTGAACCATACGGCTACTATGTTTAGCATTTTATAAAAGATATAAAATTAATATTTTCTAGTTTTAGTAAACATTAATTATTCGGAGAAAATAGAGTAGGCAAATTCGAGCCTAACTACATGCAGTGAAATAATTTCCGAGTTGAGTTTTTATTAAGATAACAAACAACTTATATAATTGAAAACCTTCAAATCAAATTGTTCTCTTCTCTACAATTAATTTGATTGAAATCAGATTAAGAAATACCCCGTCTCTAGAAAACAATGCAGCCGTGTCGAGTGTGAAATCCTGAAGTTGTTGGTCGTGAATTCAAGGGAAGAGAGTTTAGACCAATAAGAGGATTATTGTCTGTAGTGTACCTGATTTCAAGTAAAATCTTGCAACTTCCATAGTGATCAAAATCATACAAGTGATGACTTGATTCATCCCCTCCCCTTGACTCCGAGCCCAGACCTTATACTCGCACCAGCTTCAATAGCATCCTTTACCTGTGTCATCAAAGCTTGATAGGTTATACATGATCCTGATAGTCGACCTTTACAAGAAAGATTTGGTGTAATGTAGCAAATCTTGTGTGTGTGTGTATGTGTGTATGCCATTGATCACTAGAGCAGAGGAGGAAAAATGGACAGATGTGTGGGTTAGGTAGTTAAATAGTACGAGTTTAAACAGGTTGGCTTGCCCAAAACACTTTTTCGTCGCATTTGTTTAATAACTAATGGTGACCACAAAAACAATTAAAACAATTGTACAATAAATTTTCTAAATATGGCGCCTTTCAACCAATTTGGCATCTTCTTTTTCTTAGCTATTTTTTGTTTAAACCACCCGTTGGTTGGACTAAAACTGACCCCTCATTTACAACGAAAGGTTCACTTTTCTAATCATTATCCATGGTTTTTGAAGCAAAGCACTGTTATTGCTGCAAAAATGGGATGAAACAGAAAAACTTTGTAAAAGTGAGCATTTTCAACAAATTGGGAATGTCAAATGACAGACATTAAACAATTAGAGAACCAAATGAGCCACCTGTTGACCTTTGATCATGGAGACGAGGAGGGAATGGTCATGAGGGAAGAGTCACAATTATCTCAAATCTCATTCATCCATTGTATATAGTACCCAAGGGCCAAAAAGTGGTTCGTTTTGGTTCCTAAAGATTAATGCTTCTCATTGCAACAATGTGTACTGTCTTTTTCTTCCAAACATTTTTGCTACATACGCACACCAACTTATAAAATATCTAGGTGCATTAACATAAGCAACATGAAGTCATGAACCGAACTCAAACTAACAATCTATACCTATACAAAATCCTATGTATGCTATTTTGGTGCATCATCCAGAACTAAGGTTGATAAAATTATATCAAACTCTGAAACTAGGTGTCACAAGGGCTAACATGCAGAGGTGTCAATCGACTAGTAAAGGTGAAGTCAACTAAAACCAAGTTCAAGCAAATACTCTAGGAAAAGAAAACTGACAACTGAACCACCATTTTAAGTATTTGAATATCAAACAAATGTAACGCCTTTAGTAATGATAAACAACAATAATTTAACAGACCCAAACATATAATATCAACATTTGTAATGATCACCATGGCCAAATATATATATTGAACTTAAAAGGTGGCATAGATGTAAATATTACACTTTTCATGTGGTAGATGAAGTCACATTTTGGAAACTTGAGACATTTATTTGAACAACATTTTCAAATGTCATAGTGTGTGCACAGAGAAATTTTTGTATAGTTTACTACTCACACTTTCAAGACAACAAAGAACTAATATCAAGACTCTACGGGGTGTTCTAACCAGCTGCAAACTAATTCTTGCTACTTGCGGTGTTTGGGAAACTGGTCCTTTTACTTGTAAAATAATCAGATTTGGAGTTACAGCTAAATAGTCAATGCAAGGAAACTGATTTATGAGTGTAAATGTATATTTATCTAGCTATCCCTAACCTCAATCAAATTATCATCTGATTATGATTCTAATGCTTGATTCCCCAATGATCACTTTGATAAACCACATCCGATCACCCTCTAAACAGAAGATGAAAGTGTTGACCATGGTGTTTGACGAGCATGATACACAAAACAAGGAGACCAATTTGTTACTAGAAGTAAGAAAAAAAAAGCGTCACAATGAAGCAAATATACGAAATTAGCAACAACTTCAATTGCCTCCATAAGACTAATCCATATGCATCAATCATCATGAATGTAAAATTAAATTCACATAGTCATTAGCAACTAAGAAGACAATAAATAATGATACAAGCACAGAGAAGAAATCAACACAAAGCTATAATACACCTGAAAATGAACCGATCGACTCTTATGCATACGCCTTAACAATAAATTGACTGAAAAATTAGACGACGATGAGCTTTAGATTTAATTTCCACTAAAATCTGACATCGCATTATAAACATGATCAGTTGAAAACAGCTCATCCTCCCAATACCCTAGACAATTGATTGCAAACAATTCATACAAATTGGGGGAATTTTGACCTAAAATCTTCAATTTTTCAAATCATCGTTGTATTAAGGAAGAAGTGGTACCGAGTGGATGCCGGAGGCACTTAGGGTTCCGACAGTTGCAGTGGCGGTGGCGCCGACGAAGAGAGAAGCTACAGCGAAAGCTTTGAGAGGCATGAGGCGTGAGTCGCCGGAGTAGCCTTTGCGGAAGGAGTAAATGCCCCAAGCCAATTGGACACCACTGGCGGCGGCCCACCACCAGTAGCCACCGCCACCGCCACCGCCACCGGCGTTGTTAGCCCCTTTCTCCATTTGCTTGTGGTGGATCGTAGCAAGTGTATAACGGAGTAAATTGTCGTGAGGTAAGTTTGTTTTAGTTTGTTTGGCAATGAGTTTTAAATCAACTGGTTTAGAAGGAGACATCTTATGATTTTTCAAAATGAATGTAATGGGTTGGAGTCTTACTAGGTGTAATATGTTCTTAGTAGGCCAAGGTTTTACCATAGTGTGTCTTTAGGTGGTGGGTTTCTCTTGAAATGATGGATGAGCCGGGTCACCAGCGCTATCTGTGTTCGCGGGCGTGGGTGGTCTTTCGCCATTGGGTTTACCTGGGTGATCGGGCTTAAAAATTATTCGTTGGTCGTTCAAAAAAAAAGTTAAACGTGAAGATGAACAGTGATTTTATGTTAGTGAGTTAAGGTTTGTTTATGTTTTTTAGTTTAAATCTTATGTTTGAGATAATTATGTTAAGTATTTATTTATTTTTGTTAGATATTATGTGATGCTTGTGATTTTAATTATAAAATTAATATATGATTGTTTGTATTTGTTTGTTTTAAAACATTTTATTCGTGTTCATTAATGTCATGAATATTTGTGTGCATTCCCTTGTCTTTATTTATATTCATTTATGTTAGTGAACATTTCATTTTCTTAATGAACAAATACGAACAAGAAATCCGTTCGATAAGTGTTCATGAATAATTTATGAACAAGTTATATTTTTAATGAACGAACATGAATAAAGCCTCGTTCGGTTCGTTTGCATCCCTATTCGGGAGCATCCTTAGTTCAAGCGGGACCCAAAGCAAATGGGGAGGTATTATGTTCATATCTCATTTTGAATATAAATGCTCATAGTTAAGCCTAAATTTTTTTTCAGCTGTGGATTTCCTCCTTAAAGGGTTGGGTACCGTTCTTGCTAGAAAACGAATAAGTGAACCCGATTAAAATAACGCATATCCTTCGAAGCAAGGTTGATGGCCTTATAATGATTTTATTAAAAGGTTGACAACCTATAGGATTCATTTGATAAGAGATAATCGAATGAACAAGAGAATGAAAAAACAAGATAATGGAATCGATAATGAAATGAAATGGATCATTACCATGTTATTATCGTGTTTGGTTACCTTGTGATAGTGGAATCAATTGCTATTTTGTGTTGTTGAGTAAACTTTAAAAAATAAATTAATAGAATGTGGTGGCGGTCGTTGTGGTGGTGGTGATGGTGATGATGGGTGGTTGGTTTGTTGTTGGTGATGATAGGTGGTTGATAATGGTGATGGTAGTGGTGGTTAGTGTTGCAAAAATTGGACTACGCGGCGATTTATCAACAACTATTCGATGATTGGTATATCACCGATTGGGAAGAATCCGCCCTAATTGGTCGTTAATCGGCCTCTAATAAGCATGTTTGCAGAATCCAACAACTTTCCGGCGAGATTCTGACTAAATTTTGACGAACTTTAAAAATGGTGGTGAAAAATGCAAAATTCTGGCTAGATTTGTTTATATTTATATGAAACTAAACGTATTTATAAAAATAACATATAAAAATGTATGTGTGCATATATAAATGATTATTATATATATAAACTCCAAACCGACTAATTCTGATTAATCGTTAGTCGGTACCTTACCGCCTGACTAGCGTCTTGTGATTTTTACAACACCCGATGGTGGTGGTGGTTTGCGGTGGTGGTGGTGTTGAAAGTGTTGGTGGTTGTGGTGGTAGTGGTAGTTGTTGTGGTGTTGGCGGTGGTGGCGGTGGTGGCGGTGGCGGCAGTGGTGGTGATGGTGAGTGGGGTCATGGGTGGTAACATTTGTTGGATCATTATTTGATATATGATTCAGGTCATGAATAAATAATAAAACAAATCATTTTTTGAAGGAATGAAAAAAAAAACATC
Organism: Flaveria bidentis; assembly: GCA_018326385.1. Taxonomy (NCBI): domain Eukaryota; kingdom Viridiplantae; phylum Streptophyta; class Magnoliopsida; order Asterales; family Asteraceae; genus Flaveria; species Flaveria bidentis. The sequence goes on from BJCM01008945.1 coordinate 9,783, forward strand.
TCCCAAGGAATGAAAATTATTAAAATAGAATGAATCGTATTTCTTATGTAACGACTAATTTCATTGTTATATGAGTAACAAACATATTTTATTCATGAGAATTATTTCATTTCGACTTATAATAACGCATACCAAACACTACATTAATAATTTTATTTGTTGTTACAATCATTTTCTGTTAAAATAATGATTTCATTAAAAGATTACATAGTTTTTTAGTGATTTTAATAAGATACTATACATAGAATTGTTAAAATGTAGAGGGTTATTTTGATTATGTTGTTTGAGCATGATGATCAAATATGGTTTGCTTGTTAATCAATTATGGTCCACCACAAAATAGAAAAGCAAGTTTTCTAATGCACTTAAGGTCGTTGGATATTTATTCACATGTGAAAAAGAAGATATAATATATAATACAATATCACAATGCTATTCTCCTAGAATTATGCTCTCTCTCTTGTAATTGTATGCGGTCTATTATTCTAAGTGGTTACAATCAAAGTGAAACGGGAAATTATTAGACATGAAAAAATAAACGTAAAATTGATAGCCAAACTTTAGCGAAAGGCAATTTAGTTCATCCACTAACCATAGTAGATAGATCTTGGATCTTCTTTAGTAAAAATTCTTAAGTAGATCAACATCCGGTGAGCATCACGATCTAGTCATTGTACAGAGTTACTTCTTTAAGAGAATGATTTTTAGTTATTTGTTTTTTATCGGTAATTATTATTTTCCACTGAATATTCATCGCTAGCAAGTAAGTTATTGTCTTATACTCAATATTAATAAGTTGACAACATTAAAAGCACACTTGAACCAAGTCAAGAAACATGTTTTAATGATCAATCAGTTCTATTTCCAACAACCTATGATCCTAATAGTTAGACTATACGAAATGACACAACCGTAGTGTGTGGGACATAAGACATGCGGAGGTGCGTGACACCACAAAAATTAATGACTGTTGTGGATGTCCTTCTGTTATCACCCTTTCTTGCCGCACATAATATCATTTGTTTATTGTTAATTCAATAAATTATGTAAATTGTCACAAACAATTTTTATTATGATATAAATATATCATGCCTATTCAGTTCTCAACATTTTTTATATAAATTTTAATGAAAATTATGTTATTCCGTGTATTATTTTATATTTACTAATCGTTTTCAAATTTTGTTAGACACCCTGCAACATATGTGGTTTTATTAAATATCAACATGTGTAGTTTATAGTTATTATATATATATATATATAAATGTAACAATAATATTATGTTTAACATTTTAATTCATGGTATGAATCACCCGTTAAACTCAATAAATATCCGGAAAAACTTAAAAAAAAATTGAAAATCCGGTCCAACCTGGTTCCCGGTTCGAACCGGGTGGTTCCGTCAAAACAAAACGATTTAAGGTGGATCGGATTGGTCCAACCTCCAAATCCCAGTCCAACCGGTCGGTCCAATCCGAGTATGAAAATAGTGGTTTGTAGTCAGCCTCATAATCGCTTGATATTATGTGATTATCAAAAATTATATACTGTTTTGTTTTAATTTATTTTTAGCATTTTCATACACATATATATTAAAGTCGACGCCCTTTTTTAGTATTTGATATAATAAATTGGTTTTAAGGTGTTTTTTTTTATTTTCTTATTACTTTTGAAATATATGATTTAAAAGATACCGTTATGACGGTCTTTTTTATTACGTTCAATATTTATTTAAAATCAATTCAAGTCGAATTTAATGCATATTTGATTTTTGAATTCTAATCTAGATGATTTCATGATCCGAAACAGGACCTAAATTCCAAGCTATTAAATGAAAACAACAAAATGACATAACTTATACACAAATGCAAGAATTATGTACTCTTAGGTAAAATACATGAAAACATAATAGATTTTTTCTTTGTCCTTGGAGATACATGTAGCTCCATGATAACCCTTTAAAATTGACCAACAGATTCTTTGCAAGATGACATTTAAAACCATAAATTAATATCCAATTAACTTTAGAAGTACTTTACGTATAAGATTGAACTTAACCTAAAAGCGCACATGCACCACTCACTATCGATATGAAGTTTGTATTCCAAAGAATATTTGTCATGGAATTTTTATCTATCCAAAACTCAAACTTGAATTGAAAAATTCAAAATCTATTAGGATAGAACATAATTGAAAAATTCAAAATACATAATGAATAAGATATGACATCCACGGGCGGACCTACGTGTATTCGAGGGGTAACTTTTAACGTGTAGTGTAAAAAATACGTTTTTATTTAAAAAAAAATTCACGGTTTTACGTTACCCCTAATAAAATATTACGTTACCTCTGAGAATTTTTTACGTTACCGTTGCGGGATTTTGGATCTATCGTTATGCGACTTCTTTGGCAACCACCGTTTTGTGGCTTTGAGATACGCATTAACGTGTTATTGGTTTTTACGTTTCAAACTACAGCTTCTATATGATGTACAGTGACACCAAATGATATCTTTTAAACCATTTTACGAATCCGAACCCTTTTCCTAGGCGATGATGATGGTTTACCATTTATGTTGATTCGTATGTGGATTTTACCTTTATATATTACTTTTACCTAGTGGTGTACAAAAAAACCGGTTCCGAACCGGTTTCGCGAAAAAAAACCGAACCGGTTTTGGGCCCAAACCGGTTTCAAACCGGCGGTTCGAGGGCGGTTTACAATTCCAAGCCTTAAAACCGGTTTCAACCCGACCCGGTCTTCAAACCGGTTTCCAAACCGGTCTCAAACCGGTTCCAAACCGGTTCCAAACCGGTTTCCACCCACACCGGTTCTCAAACCGGTTTTCAAACCGGTTTTCAACCCGGTTTTTAAAATTTGACCGTTAAAAAACGGCTATATGGCCGTTGGAATCGAAATTTGACCGTTTTTTGGATGTTTTTTTACCATTATACCCCCACTAGGTTAGTATATATATGTATGTGATGTTTTGGTTGAATCACAACAACTTATAACACTCTCTAGTCTCAAAAATCTCAAAAACGCGCTCC
>BJCM01008947.1:0-29624 GCA_018326385.1 Flaveria bidentis
AAAAATACCATTTTTTAAATATTTTATATTTTTATAAAAGTTGTATATTTAGAAAAAATTATAATTTTATAAAAAAATATTTATTGTTTATTTAGAAATAACATTAATAAATATATTTTTTTTAATTTATTGAAATGTAAAAAAAATTAAATGATATTATTAGTAACTAAGGTGATTATTTAAAAGGAGTGGGGAGCGGAAAAATTTTAATGAGGATGATTGTGGTGCTGACAAATGACATTACCATATTCAGTTGGTAACATCAGTGAAATATTTTATCCGTTGCTTTTCTAACTTGCTTCACATTTATGTTTCTTTCATTGGTCAAAACATTTTTTTCAACATTATCCATAACTAGAGATGGTAAAAGAAGTCCACGAATGTGATTTTGGATTATAATGGGTGTTTTAAAAATAGAGATTAATTAGAATGGATTGAATAAAAAACACAAGGGGATCAAGATGGCTTAAAAACTTTTTTGGAAAAAAATTAACATAGGTCAAAATGGGTTTTTAAAATTAGAGCTTCAAGTCACTATAAGTCAAGATTTCTTTTACTTAAATTGGCCATCTTCATCGAGTTTCATAGCGCACCACTACCGCAACACCACCGAACCACCACCATACCACCATCGAACCACCACCACACCATCACCGGTCCACCGCACCACCACTGGTCCACCGCATCACCATCGGTCCACCGCACCACCATCGGTCCACCGCATCACCACCGGTCCACAACATTTACACCTTCCCACCTTTGTCAAGTTTTATCGTGCACCACCACCGCACCTACAGTCGGGCTCCGCATCAGTCTCCACCTCCTTTGAGTTTCATCGCTCACCACCACCACACCTACAGTCTGGTCTACGCTTCATTATCGCACCATCATTGTCGCTTTATTAAAGGTACCACCCTTTATAGATGAAGTCGTATATGTATCTTTTTGAGCTCGTATAAGCATTTGTCCATTTTGACCCGAACCCATCCTGACCTTTTTTTCTAAAAGACATATCCTAACCCAAACCTATTTAGACCCAAACCCATACTAACCTAACAACCAACCCAATCCAACCCACCCATTTTGTCATCTCTACTATACATTATCTCATCTTTTCCTAAAATGTATTTGTTTAGACTTTAGTGCTTGAGTGCATTAAATATTAATATAGAAGTATTAATAAAGGATTATTTCATCTTTTTCTTTTTTTTTAAACGACAAATGTACGATCTTAAAATACGTGTTAAAGTCATGAAATACTTATTTGTAAATTTGATTTAATATGATGAGTCAATTTATTTATTCATCTTATACATAAGTATTTATTAAACTCATACATAAGTATTTATTAAAATAAACACTAAATTTAAAAAATAATATAACTTCAAAAATATTAAAATATTAAAAACATTTTCAAAAAATCATAAAATTTAAATCTAAAGATTAAAAAATTAAAAATTTTACTTACGATTATAAGCCTCATTATACCTTCTATAAGTTAAAGTCACTACGAGTCGTAACAAGACGGTAAAAGTTTATTGTCTGCTGACCCTATTACTACAAAATGGTTAAATATATAAAGGTATAACATTGTATATTCAAATATAATAAATTGTACAATTCACATAATAAATTGGTGACAAATGCTTCTCAATGCAATTTACTCAACTACAAGTAAAGTGGACCATTATCTTACCGGGCCACATGTAACCGTTAGGCCCAAATATTGTGGGCCTATTTACTTACTTCACAAATGATGGGCTTTCAGGAGCATAACCTCCTAAGCATTTGCAACGACGTAGTTTAAAACTAATATTGCTTTCATTGCTACCCTTTTTCACCTTGAACAAAAATGAAATTACTCTATGCATCTTTGATTCCGTACTATATCTTGACTCCCTTTGACCCTTTATGTGCTCATGGTCAACGCCTTTAACCCTTCTGCCTGACAACACACCTTTGGTCGAGGTTCGAACCATTCGACTTGACTTAGCCCTCGGTTTGGTCACATGGTCACTTGGAACGACCCTTCTTGAGTACTCCGATTCTCTGTGCTCTATCATTTGCGCTAGCGTTGGTCCCCTTGGTTTTAGATGTTCGTTGGGCTTCGTTCGCAAACCAACATGCCTGTATCCTGAACAAGAAAATATAAAATAATAGAAACACGTAAGTTATTGTGTATAATTAATCATTCATATATACAAATACACTGAAATTAATTACAAAGAAAACTTAATCAAATCATATCTTCAAATTTTGAAAGGACGCGTATGTGGATCGCATAACCCTACCTCTCATGTAATTATACGTAAAAAAATTAAAATATATATATATATAATATAATGCAAACCTTTTTCGAAAATCTTGGTTTTGTTACTGTTGTTGGGATTACACTCTTGTGTCTTGTGGTCTTTTTCACGGTCAACGACACCATCAAGCCAGTGTGCAACACTACTCGTTCTATACGCGGAGTATGACTGCGACCGCCTATGAAAACTCATCCTAGCCCTCGTTTCATCACTAACTTTCTCTAAAGCAAATTGAAAAGGATCAAAATCATCATTCCAAGCACATGGTCTAGAAAACCGGAGCCTTAGCATCGAGTTTGGGGACCTTGGCGACGAGCAAACCGATGTCCGGAGTCGTGGAGGTGGTTTTAAAGGCAAGACTTGCCCACTACAAAACGATCTGGCTCGACCTGGCAACCTATAGTTGACATGTCCACTATCATTTCTTTTTGTCCACCAAAAAGAAGGATACGTTTGTTGAAACTCACAACGACTTGTGACCCTTCGGGTAGTGACCTCAAACTCGAACTCATGGTCATCATAGTCCGATCCTGGTGGGATCGGGCTCGACGGTGCAGTGTAAAATCGCGAGTTTTGAGGGCTACACCCTGTGGAGGTTGTGGTTGTATTAAGATAGAAGGAATGAAGATCCATTTTTGATGGATTGTTGTTTTGTAAAAGGGGTTTTAATATTGGGGGCAAATGGTTGCCTTAAGGTGTGGATGTGCCTATTTGCACGTATTGGTGCCACTTTGCTTGTAGTTTTGGAAATGTGTTTCATATTTTAAGGTAAAAGTGGTATATTTTGACATGTATGATTCAAGAAATTCTATCAAGTTTGCATCGAATTTACAAATGGCTTTTCTGTCAAACCTTTTTATGCAACTTTTGTTTGTCACTTTTATCTTTTGGCATGATATAAATTAAAGATTTAATGAGCGATAGATGTTCAAATCCTTTAAATTATCTTTCAAATTGGCATTTAATAAAAAAAATCCATATAAAATGGTGACAAATTTTCACGATAAAAACATTTATGTAAGGGAGACACCAATCCTTGTGTGACGGTGTTTGAAATCATATATTAATTGCCCCATCCATCACCGACCCCGACGCCAACGCCTCTAGACCCCACCGCCGACCGCCCCAGGCCTCCGCCGTCCGATCACCAGCCACGTCCGAACGCCGACGCCTGACCACCACCCATGACCGTCGACGCCTGCCACTTTCGACCGCCACTTCCTATCGATGTCGCCGCCGAACACCACGTTAGATTGCGGTTACCGTCGGCCTTGATATCTAAATTCCGTCGATCACCCAAAACAATTCATTTGATGTCGTACCGCACCCACTGCTCGCTTGTCAGCCTGCCCCCCGACAACCTAAACCCATCAACAACCAATCAAGTCATAACCGTTGTTGAAAATCAACGGTCGTCGTTAACCGCACTTGTCGCCTACAACCGCCCGTCTCCACACACTGCGCCCGCAGTCGACTACCAACCGTGGTCACTAAACCATATCAGTTTTCGATACCAATTATTGGGTTTCGATGGCGGGCGTGATTGGTTGGTGGTGGTGGGGTACGGCCGTTTTTCGGCAACGGTCGGGGTCGGTGGTCGTGGTCGATTGTCGGCAATGACAATGGCGGTGGTGGGTGGTATATAGTGGCGATGATCGGTGGTCATTGAGATGGTGGCGGTTTGCAATGTATGATAAATTTCATATACTTTATAAGTGTTTTGTTAGTAATAGTACATTTGGAATTTAAATTCTCTATATAAATTCAATTCGCTTTAATTTCAAATCATTTGAAAAATATTAAATTTAAAATACAATTTATTCAATTGTAATACCAATTTTAACAAATTTCGCAAACCAAAAGCACGAGTGTTTTGTAGATTTTTTGAGTGAGTTAACATCTATAATCTATAATAAAAGAATGTTTTCTTAAAACACTTGTTATCATTCTAGCATATCAAATGACATGTGTTATCATTTTATCATATACAAAAAAAAAACATTTTCTCGCATCTCTCTCATAATAAATACGAAAATTATAAAACAATTAATTTTACTTTTCTTTTTAACTAAAATATATTAAAATAAATCTTATCTTACTACTCTCATAAAAGAGTCATTTGAGATGCCACTTGTCAGCACCACAATCATCCTTACTAAAATTTTACCGTTTTTGTTTCCTCTTAAATAATTACCTTAATTACTAATAATTATTCAAAATTCTTTTACATTAAATAAATTAAAAAAGAGATCTATCTATTAATATTATTTCTAAATAAACTATTTTTTATAAAATAATAACTTTATCTAAAGCATACAATTTTTACAAAAATATAAAATATTTAAAATTTGGTATTTTTAAAACCAAAAATAATTAAATTTGGAAGTTATAATAAGAAAATTCGGTGTGTTTTAGAACAAAATATTTTTTTGGAAAAAAATTTTAAAAAAAAATTTAAAAGTTGATATTACTGTATTATTAATTATAGTCATTTCTAAAACATAATTTTAGTAATATCATATCTTATAATATTATTATATAATTAATAAATTTTGTTATATTAATATTTTATTTATTCAACCCGTGTAATGCTCGGGTTTACTAAAGCTAGTATATAATAAAAGAAAAGGGTTTTGCTACTTGTCATCATATTAAACACCATTTGCCACATGTCAAATTCTAAAACAAATATTGTCACTTGTCATCATATTAAACACTCTTTTAAACTCCAAAAAATTATCTTAATTTCTTTTCCTAAATAAAAAGTTTCTATAATTTGAATTTATATTATTAATATTTTAAATACAAATAAATGTTAAATTGTGAACCATTATTTGTATTCCTTATAATTTATTTTTGAGAAAATAAAAAGCCATTTTGTAATACTTTAGTGATCCTTATCTTTAAATATAATAAAACTAGCTTTAGTACCCCCGTGTATTACACGGGTTGAATAAATAAAATATTAAACAAAATAAAAAATTTACTTATAAAATAATAGACTAAGACATGATATGATTGAAATTACCCATGAGTAACAAATATAAGTAATAAAACAATAATATGAAACTTTTATTTTATTTTTTTTCTTTTCAAAGATAAATTAAACATTTTGTTTAAAAATAACGTATTAAAATTTTCATTTTTAAAAATTTTCTTACTATAATTCCTTATTTTAATTATTTTTGTTTAATAAAAAATTACTTTAAAAAACCAATTTTGAAATATTTCATAAAAATAGTTTTATTTTTTTTGAAAAAAATCATTTTATAAAAAACTAACTATATAGAAATAGTATTAATAAAAAATTCTCTTTCTTATTTTATTAAAAAACTAATTATAATATGAAAATAAATAGACAATATTATTAGTAGTTAATATGGTTATTTAATAGGAGAGGTAAACGAAAAAACTTTGATAAGAATGAATGTGGTTATGACAAATGGCACACCCATTTACTCTTTTATTAGAGTAGAAAGATAAAAGGATTTTGCCACTTGTCATTATATTAAACACCATTTGACACATGTCAAATTCTAAAACAAATATTATCACTTATCATCATATTAAACACTCTTTTAAACTTCAAAAATTTCTCTTAATTTTTTTTCCTCAAATAAAAAGTTTATATAATTTGAATTATTATTATTATTAATATTTTAAATACAAATAAATGTTAACATGTGAACCATTATTTTTTATTCCTTATAATTTATTTTGAGAAAATAAAAAGTCATCTCCCTACCCTAATAAAAAAGTAACTTGAGGTGGCACGTTACAGCACCACAATCATTTTCATCAAAATTTTCTTGCCTCTTTCATCTAAAATAATTACCTTAATTACTAATAATAATTTTTAATATTCTTTTAAATTTTATTAATTAAAAAAGAGATCCATTTATTAATGATTTTTATAAATAAACAATTGTTTTATAAATTATTTTTTTCCTAAAGCATAAAACTTTTAAAAAATATGAAATATTTTATAAAGTGGTATTTTTAAAAATTCAATTTTTAAAATAAAAAATAATTCATTTGGGAGTTATAATAAGAAAGCTTTTAAAAATGACATTTTTATACGGTTGTTTTAGAACTAAATAATTTATTTTGGAAAAAATATAAAAAATAAATTTTAAAAGGTTGATTAATTGTTTTATTGGTTATAGTCATTACTCATACGAAAGTTCAGTCATATCATATCTTAAAATTTCGTTTTATAATTAATAAGTTTTATTATATTAATATTTTATTTATTCAACCCCTATACTATATGGGTTTACTAAAGCTAGAATATCTATATTTATGTTTCATGTCTTTTTCATATTAAATAATAATTATTATAAATTAGTAAACTAAACTATTAATTATCTAAAATATAAAAGTAGTTATTTTAAATAATTTATTGATACATATTAAATATAGAGTAATAATTTTTAATTTATTATGTGTTATAACTTTTAAATATTCATTATATTTTTTTAACAATGGATAATAACATCTAGAAAATAATTAAAACTAATAATTTTAATATATTTTACTAGGTTAATCCCCGTATAATACATGGATTGAATAAATAAAGTATTAAATAATTATTAATAATATTTTATTCATTATAAATAATGCTTGAAGATAAAATATGATTATAATTATATATAAATAACTATTTTAAGTAAATAAACAATAATGTATTTTTCATAAACTTTTGTTTTTATAAAAAATTTGTGATTTTTAAATATACTGTTTTAAGTGAAATGATTTTTTTATTTTGTTGTATTCTGTTTTTTTATAAGTTTTTTGTTTTTAAAAAGTATATTTTTAATGAAAAATAGGTTTTTATTTTATTTAAATTATATATATTTTTAATTTGAAAATGGTATGAGTAATAGTAATATATTCAGTGTTATTATTAATAAGATAGAGAAATGTGAAAGTAAGTATAATAAGGTTTATGATTATTTCACACTTACTTTGGTTTTTTATTAGATAAATAGATAGGTTAAAAGCTTATTAAATAAAGAAATTAAATTTTAATGTAATATATGTGTAAAATGAACAAGAATAGTTACAGTATAATATTTTAATGTAAAATATAATTAAAATTATATATGCGTAATAGTTCTATAAATAAAATAATTATACCATTTTTAACTCTATTATATAAATATTTCATTTTTAAACATTCGTTTTAAGATTTTTTTGATATTTTTTATAAAAATATTGTTTTAAAAAAATCTGGTTTGTAATTATTTTGGTTGTTTTAAAAATACTGTTTTAAACTATTTCACTTGTTTATAGTTTTTGTTTTAAAACAAAACAATATAAAATATTTTGTTTAAAAAATGTTTAGTATTTAGAAAATTTCATATTATATAAAAATTTAATTTTTTGTTATTTAGGTTTTAATTAAAAGATGTGATTTATAATTTCTTTCATAAAATCTTTTAAAAAAAGATATTTTGATTTAAAAAAATTAGATGAGAGAGACAAACATATCAATTAATAGAATTTATATTTAATAAGAAAGAGAACTTTATAAATGTATTTAAATTACTATAATACCCTTATGGAGAGAAATTGATTTTTGTTTAGAAAAATGACAAGTGTAAAAAACATGACTTAAATGAATGAACAAGTAGCAAAAAAAATCTTATTTTATTAGATGTTATAGATATAAATTTATTCCACCCATGTAATACTTGAGATCTGATGTAATGCGTATATATTAAAATCATTTGTACTTTTGACAAGTGTATATATGAAAATCAGTTGTACTTTTGTCGGAAAATGTGGATTTTGATACACTCTTAACATAAATAACTAATTGTTTATGAGCTTACCCTCGAAGATATGTTAGAAGTGAATAGCATAACAATTTCTTTATAACTGACATTAGAGATTAAGGTTATAACTTATATATAACGTGTTACATTAAGAGACAAGGTTAATAAGAAATTTATACTCAAGGATAACTGAAATGAGTTTTCATAATCTCTGGTAAATACTACCGAGCTTTTATCTTTTATGTATTTTTATATCTAATTATTATTAAACTTTTATCCGTCTTAATGAAATAAATAAATTATTTTTTAAAATGTTGTTTTCTATTTTTTTAAATTTATATTTATTTTCAAATTTATCAAACATACCCTGTTGCCGTTAACACTATGTTATTTGCTTTTTAAATGGTCAGTTTTATTGAACTCACTAAAATGAATTTGGTTGTAAAGTAATTTTGGGCATTACAGTAACCTCTTAGACCATTCTTAGACCATCTTTAATGGTCTTGTCACGAAGCACAATGAAAACAACAAAGATGGTGGGTGCTATCCATAGCACCACACCACGGCGAAAAACAAAGAAGAGCGGCGAATGCATGTTCAATACACCATGAAAAAACAAAGAAGATGATGAAGGGTACGGCGAAGTCGTTGCTGATATGACAACAACGACCTCTTATGTGGTGTTGTAGGGGTATGCTATAACCATCTTGTACAGTTTTATGAAGGGATTGACATAAAACTAGTTAGAAGAAAACAAAAGAATACACAAATAAGTTTATTTAACCATAGTTTATAAAATATATTTATATGCACTTATCATTATTTATCCCTATCAAATGGGAACTTCTTACAAGTATAATTGTATAACTTAAATACTATTGCAACACATCACAATAACGCACGAGTATAGAACAAAAACAACAAATGACAAGATTTCAAACTATAATGGCACACGGTGATGCTATATAAATTAATAAGCTTCGGGATGGGCAACGGCATAAGCCTCGATAGCCTTATAGGTTTTCTCGTACAATTCTTTTTCAAAGTTAAGAACCTCTGTGGATGGTTTCTCATCACCTTTGCAGTTATATATGACAGTCTGCTTGAATACACATCCTCGACCCGCAGAAGGTACAATCTTTACATAATGGTTGATGGAGTCTAATATACCCATAAGGTTGTCACCCTCAAAAAATGTATAGTTGTAGGTAAAGTTGCTAGCATCAATGACGTCTTGCTTAAACTTTCCACTTGTGAATGGAACATCTGTATTAGAAAGCTTATGTTTAGAAACAAAAATATACGATGAAAAATGACAAATAAGTGTATAACGCGAAAACTAACAAAAAAATGAACACCAAATGCAAATTCTTTTGCTTCAAAAAGTATGTGTGTGTAATGATGTAGTTTCTTACCATCACCGAATGTAAAGAGTCTTACGGTTCCAACACCTCCGTCTCCCTCGAGTATCTCAATAGACTTGAACACTTGAGGATTGACCTTGGGTGCGATATCATGAAAGTTATTGAAAACCTTAAAAACCGTCTCAGCTGGATATGACGAAGCTACCTCAACTTCGATGCTAGCGGTAGTCATGATTAGGTTAATTGATATATATTATGTAAGTAGATAAAAATATTTTTATTTTGATGGTATTAGAATAAAGTTTGTGGTATTTATAGAATGGAAGAGTTGAAAGGATTGAAGGATTCACATGTAAAGATTTAGGGAGAACACCAACTTTGACCGATGCACATGAATAATATAGCATATTACATGTATTCAAATTTCTTAGAAAAAAACATTGAGAATACAATTAATGCATTCAAAATCAACGACCCTTAATATTGTAAACAATATTTTGAATGTGAAGAAAGAGGGTAGAATGTGGACCATATGCAAACTAAAATGGGAGTGAATTGTAAAATATATGTTTTCTAGAACTCTAAGGTATTAACTACCATTTAACAAAGGAACAATTGCATATATGAATTCTTTGAAGTGGATCGTCAATTCAAATATGTTGTTTAATCAACTAATGTTTAAAATCTAACATTTTAATCACTACATTAATGATAATATATTTAATAATTTAGCATGCACTATCAATTAATTAAAAATATATTAAGAAAAAGTACATTAACAATTTTCTATAAAATTTACCTAAAAATTTGTATGGGTATTTTATACTAATTTTCTAAACAATTTTATACCATTTTACAATTTTTTTTTCTTTTATTCAGGTATCCGTGGCCTCGGGTAAAAGTACGTTGCATGTACTTAGCCATATGTTTGAGAAACTAATCTATCACTAATCAAATATATCTACTGTTATTACAAGATCCCTAACTATGTATTAATACAAGTAAAGACTAACCCATCTTTTAACAGAGTAATAACTATATTATTTAGGTATGTAAACAAACCAAACTGATGACGAACCACCACAAAGATTACTGGTATAACATGGAACGTAGATCACACAATAACTCCATATCTCAAAGACAAACGGATCAGCAATCTAATAAGCATAAGGTAATACAATCTGATGGATCTTTACATGACATAAATTTATCACCAATGTGATTATCCGAATAAACAACAAATATACAGCTTCATCTATAGACTTAGAGATTGAGATTCAAAAACTCCGGACAGTACTAAACAGATGACAAAAGATCTAAGATAAAGACTAATAAATAGTGACACATGTTAAAACTCTCTATCTAGCTCAACAAATGCATATAAAGATTGTATTCGTATTAATATCTTTTCCTTAGTAGTCAATATTCAAGACCAAATCGAAAAAAAAACATATAAAACAGGAATTGTAGAACACCCAAACACTTGATTTTGATTAGACCTCGAGTATTATTATTTAGTCTGGTTTTCTATCTTAATTGGAAAGGGTCAAGATCTACAAAACCTTACTTATTTTTGCCTTTGCAAAAAACCTCAATTTTAAACTCGCATGAGTGGGAAGATCTCTCTCCACACACACAGTTTGATTTATTGTGTAAAATCAGTTTTATCTCCTGCTTCCCGCTTTCATGTTTCTCTTGGATATGTAAGTTTCAAGATTTTTTTGTTTTGAAATTGTTAATGCCATCTTTGATTTGACCAATTGAGTTCTAGGTTAATTAATGGCTTTGTTTTTTGATATGTCAATACAGGATTAATACATTTTGCTTTCTCTTGTCGTGTTTCTCCATTGTACTTTTCTTCTCTTTTAACATAACCGCCGGCAAAAGGATCACTAGAAACCCAAAGATAAAATTGTGATCTCTATCCTATATCTATGAGTATGTTTTCAATCAACTGATTGGTGATTCATATAATAATTTCTATTTTTTAGTGTTGATCTGATTTCCTTTCTTATGAGTGTGCCATGTGAATTTAAAAGTAGTCGAGATTGAATGGAATGATCACTTATCAAAAGCATTCCACCAAAAAATCAAATTTCATGTACTCATTTTGAGGTTTCAATGGATTACATTTTTTTTGTAAATCTGACTTAGCTTTTTTGTTTTGCTTTATGTAATAAATTCAATGAAGCTTTCGTTGAGGTTCATATTATTTTCTCAAAATCTATATTTCCAACGATAATTTGGTATGTTTTGTTTCATCTTTTGGCGAAAATAAAGATTTGATGATATTTATTGAGTAGTGCACTATTGTTTATTGTTGCTTGCTTTTATATTGAATTTAACATTGCTTGTACCTTTTCTTCCATAGATAATCAAATCAAGGATCAACAAAGTGTCATGCATAGAAGTTGTCTGATCAAGTGCCTTAACGAGGTTTGTTCTATTAACAATCATCATTTGCTACTAAATTTAATCATGAATTATTGCAATTTTGTTATTAATTGATGCTATGTAACCCAAATTGACGCGTTCATAACTCATAAAAAAAGGTCGAAATGACTAAATATAGGACTCATTTGTAGATATTCCGCTATGCATTTTGGTTATTGAAATAGCCTTTCTAACTAACAACTCTTTGTCTTTATCTATTTTATAGCTATTTGCATCATACAGACTACCAAAACACATGATACCTTTTGGCAATTTAGTTGGTTGATATAAAAATCTCAACCTTTTCAATTTAGTAAAACAAATAACATTTGAATTTTTCAACAGGAAGACAACATAGATTAGTTACAAATCTACAACAAATTTGCTGCAAAACGAGCCAAAGGCTGTTGATTAGAAGAAAACACATCAAATGTTATAAATGTTAGTCAAATCTGTTGGAAAATTGGTCAGATTTCTTCTTATTACTTATTAGTCTACGGAATTTATTATATTAAAAGTATTTATAATACTAATATTTTGTTGTTATTATTAACACTTGGATACATTTAGACCTTTTTAATTTTAAACCTATTGGTCCCTAATTACAAAATTTATATTAATTTTTTTAGTGATTTCTATGTTAGATGTTTCGATTCGTACCACTGATTGTAAACTAGAATTTTAAAAAAAGTTAAAAAGATTTTGAAAAAATTGTTTGACCAAAAAACTCAAAAATTTCATTCATTTGCTTTATTTGATAGTTTTGTTGAGTTTGTGTAACTACAACAATCATGATTTTATGCGTCATCATATGAAGACATAATTCTAAATCAATGTCACTAAAATTTGTGGTAATTATGTTCTTTCTCATTGTAAATTTGATTCTAGACTTTTGAATTGTTTGATTTGAACTTTGAGGAGCAAACTAAAGTTGGATGCTTGAAATAAGTTAAATTTTAAAAGGCTAAAAGCTTATAAATTTGATACAATATGTGTTATTTGTTCAAGTGAAACGGTTAGAATTAAATATATTAGTTAAAATAGAAATGGGTCAAATGGGTTGAAGTTGAATGATTGCAAGTCATCCAAAGTGATTTTAAATGAATAAAATCGACCTTTAAAAATTTTATTTAAATATTTAGGTAGTTTGGAATTAATGTGATTTGTGGTCTGCCACGGTTAATTCACAAAGTTAGAGTTTTTGAACAAAAAAGTATACCAAAGTGGTCCCACCAGCATGAAAAAAATACTTTAGCCTGTTATTTGTCCCGCCTATATATATTTTTAATTTTGTCCTGATTTAATGAACCTGACCCATAAAAATCATAGAATTAGGGTTTAAAGTTTTGTATGTTTAGATTGAATTTAAAAGTAAATAAAGTAATCAAGATGAATCTTTAATGTTTAACATATCAATACCCAAACCAAAGCTTTTTAAAATTAGATTTGGATTTAAAAGTGAATAAAGTAAAATCAAGAATCAAGAACTTGAAATCCTAATTGTTCATCATATCAATACATAAACGAAAGCTTATTAAATCCAAATTCTTTACAACAAAGTTATATAAAAAATGTATTTTACTAGCACAATTTTTACAATAAACACATACAACGACTATATGTTATCTAGGATAATGTATATAATTAAGAAAGTTATTATCCATAAGCAATTATAGAGGAGAAGCTACAAAAAACTCATCTTCTAGAAGATATAGCAATGAAACAAATAGAGATACAAAAAACTTCTGGTATAGGTTTTGATAAAGAATGATCGTTGAACCATGTAGAAAGGTAATTGAGATGTGCACGAGTTATTGTTGATAAAACATGATGGTTGGATCATGTAGTAGACACGTGAATTTTTATATTGTTTATGCATTACTGATATTTTTTTATTCATATGCTTATATTTTTATTTTTAAATTACTATGTTCTGGCTTATATTTTCTTATTCGTGTGTTTATTATTATCTAACTAAGATTTTTAAAGCTTATGACATTGATAGATCACAACAAAATACGAAACGTAAAATTAACAAAATACTATATTATATATCACGAGATAATTGATAAACTAATCGATATAAATTGTCATCACCGTCGCATCGTGCTGGTGGCATATTAGTCATCAATAAACCCTGTAATTCTCCGTCTCTAGAAGCAGATTAAGGACAAATCTTGAAGCCGTTAATCCCAATTGGTGCTACAAGCAGATCCATTTCTTGTTAATGGGGTTTTCATCGGCTACTTCTTTTTTAGGGCTTGTTAATCTTTCACGTAACTTACACTCTCATCGTCAAAAGGTTGTTATTTGCTGTGCTAAAGACCCAAATCAGACTCCGATCGCCCTTCATTCTTCAAACCCCCAAAAACCCTTTAGGGTTTTCTCTTCGAAGATCGAAAACATTCAACTTCATGAAAGAACTAGCTCCACAGAGGTACCATGAGCTTGTTTCTTTGTTCAATCGATCATTCTTCTGTTTCATGTGTTAATTGGTAGTCGAATTAGTTTATGATTGATTGATGAGGAATAGTTATCGAATTGGCTATGTATTCTGTCATATATCTTGTCAATTTGCTGTAAATATGAATAATTGAACATGTTACATCTCCCATTCAGTTGTTTTATTACTGTAAACATATGTCAAATTTGCAGGCATTGGGTGTTGCCTGTTCATACTTACTAATGCTCTTTTGAATTGATTTAAAGATCATAAATTGCAAAGCTTTTTGGTTAGATTTTGCCCAATTCTTGAGTTATGCAAATCAAGGATAATACTCGTCAACTGCATTGTTCGATCGATCATAGTTAGGTTCCTTGGTTTACATTGTTTGGGAATCTTTATTAGTTAATTGGTTGTGTATGTTTGAAGGTGAAGAAGGAGATAGAAATGTGCTATGAGCTAATACAAAGGCTCGGTAGAGGAGTCGTGTACTTGGGTTCTTCAAGAATGGGGCCTGGGCACGAGCATTACATCCAAACACAAGAACTCGCTAGAGAGGCAAGATTTTTCGACACACATGTATTTTTTTTATGTTTAGAAACAAACCCTTGTATAAAGTTTCAATTTTGATGTTGTTAAAGGTGGCGAACCTCTTGGGGTGTACCTCGTGGTCAGGGGCTGGACCTGGGCTCATGGATGCTGCCACTCAAGGTGCGCTTCAAGCAGGAAAGCCGGTTGGTGGGTTCAAGATTGGTAAAGAAGCTAATGAATGGACATCAACTAATCTCCATCCATATCTTCCTTCTCACACTTATCTTACATGCAGGTGAATGATAATGATAAGTTCTTGTTAGACTACTCACTTCTAGGTATGTTAATTGTGTCATGTTGAATCCTTGTGCCCGAAAACGACCCATTTAGTTATTAGTTAGTTTTAAAGAAATCAACCCCAAGACATGAGCACGAACCATTTATCTAGACGAGTCAAAACGGGTTGTATTCAAGTTGTAGACGTTGTTATAGGTTGGTGGGTTGTCATAAATGAATAAAACACATTGTAAACAGGTCGAACCGTTTCATTAGTCATTACATGGGTTAAATAGGTCAACCTAAAATGACCCGTATGTCAACCTTAACATGTTTCTGTATTGTGTCAGAAATTGTCATCCTAGTCGTTTTCTTTTTTACAGTGACTGAAACTAAATGAACCGTATGTTTAGGTTTTTTTCTGCAAGAAAACATGGGTTGGTTGATGCCGCAGTTAGAACCAGCAACTGGGAGAAAACGGGTGTCATAGTTTTACCAGGAGGAATCGGAACCCTAGATGAGGCTTTCGAGATTCTTGCATTGATTCAACTAGAGAGAATAGGTTCAGCGCTCCCGGTCCCGTTCATTTTGATGAATTATGACTCTTACTATTCAAAGCTATTAGAATTTATGGATGTATGTGAAGATTGGGGGACTGTCTCTAAGGGAGAGGTTTCATCACTTTGGAAAGTATGCAACAATAACTCAGAAGCATTGACCACTCTTGCACAATTTTATAATCTTCATCTTGTTAACTAACCCCTAAATGTCACTCTTTTTTATTGTTTCACTTTAATGTTGTATGGGTTATTGGGTATAGTTCTATTGATGAGATGATGATTTTTGTTAAAATAAGTTAGACTAATTCTTGGATGAATTTGTACATGGTATTTTAGATCCCCTGAGTGGGGGTGTTCACGGTTCGCTTTATGTTTGGTCTGTGGGATTTAAGTTTAAATGTGATATTACACTGATTGATGAAGAATTACTCGTTGTAAAACTGCTTACATCCAACAAACCCATCATTTTTTTATCATATTAATAAACTTGATTAATTAAGTGTTAAACAAGGATTTATAAAAGCAAATGATATGAATTAACTTGTTATTGGTAAAGATTGTTTCTAAAAAAGTTATAACTAGATTAATTAGGGTAATGAGAATAACATACTTTTAAGAAAATGAACACTCATTCTGGTTCAAAAGAGTTACCCATGACCCATCATTTTTAATTCTTATATCAATTTGAACTTATGCATCAATCAGATCATTTGTCCATTATAATTGTAGAAGTTGAGGGAAAAAATAGAAGCACAAAACACCAAAGGATTCAAAACCATAACAAAACTCATGATTATACAAGAAAAATCAGTAAGTTTCAGGATGTTTAGCGGCATACGCCTCCATAGCCTTATAGGTTTTCTCGTATAGATCTTTTATAAAATCAAGAGTTTCTGTGGATGGCTTTTCATCTCCTTTGCAGTTATAAACAACTGTCTATTTGAATATACTTCCTCCTGTGGTAGGTACGATCTTGATATGGTAGTTGATTGAGTCCAATATACCCATTAAGTTGTCTCCTTCAAAAAATGTGATGTCAAAAGTGAAGTTGCTTGCATCAATGCTATCTTGTTTATATTTCGTAGTTTCGAATGGCAAACCTATGTCAAGTAAATTATCTTTAGAAAAAATATAATAAATAAATACAAACAAACAATGAGATATATGAATATATAATGAGATAATTTCTTACTATCGCCAAATGTTAGAAGCCTTATTGTTCCAACACCTCCATCGCCTTCAATGGTCTCGATAGACTTGAACACTTGAGGGTTGACCTTTGGTACGATGATATGATAGTCACTGTAGATCTTGAAAACCTTCTCAGTGGGGAATGAAGACGCGATCTCGACCTCGAAACCAACTGTACTCATGATTAACTTATGTGATTGATGATTAATTCATAAGACAATTTTTATGATTTTTCTTGGAGGTTATTTATAGGATGAAAGTGTAGCAAAAGATTGAAAATTTGAAATGCTGAAGTATTAGTAAAACACAACTTTGACCTTGCCGGCGTGCAGCTCTTTTGGAATATTATAACATGAATAATAGATATAGTTTTATAAATACAAACTTCATGAAAAAAATATATATGCTTGTAATTTTGTTCCGAATAATCCACTCATCTTAAATAGAGGTTTAAATTAAATAGCTTTTTGTTTTATTTTGTTTGTTGGGTATACCAACTTGTATCAAATGATGTTAATTGATGTAAAGTTTACAAGTTTCGGATTGATAGGTTAATTGGTTAACATGACCTGTAGATTTATTTGTGTCTTAAATATTAATCATAACTTGAAACGTTTAAAATCATGTAACTTGAATAGAATCTGTTTAACCTATATGTTTAAATGTTTCAGTCAAGAAATGATAAATCTGATCTTTGGACACCTCAAACCACAACGTTTACACCCAAGAATCAGAAAAAAAAAATCAATAACTAAGAGATAGAGATTGAACAAATGAAAAACATAATTAAAAGTTTAAATTGCAATGAAATATATAGTTTTCAACGGTTTCAAACAGATCACTAAGTGTTAATCAAGTGTAGACAATAGGGTTGGTGACTTGGTGGGTTTTAAACTTGTAATAATTGGATAAGGCTATCCAATAGCCTTTTGTTTGAGCTCGTTTGAAAAAAACTAAAAAAACTTGCTCGAACTAGCCTGATTAGTAAACGAGATGACCTGAGGCAGGGGTTTATAAATGACTTTATCCGTATTATTAAACGACGGCAAATGCGTGTGTGTACACACACGATACTCGACTACAAAAGCTTAATCAAGGCCAAAATGGCAATTACATGAACAAATGTGGAGACTGAATACACTTATCCCAACTATGTCACTTTCTGGTTCCTATTAATGTACCCCAAGAAAGAATAATTAACAATCAATTGAATAATCCCTTATTTATTCTTCTTAATAAGATCGGGTCGAATCATTTTGAAATCTCCAAATGACCCAAACAATAGCACCCGCCGTACATTTTTTCACCTTGAAAATCTTCGATGTGTAAATATAACTTATAGTCGATCTGAGGTCATCATCAGAAGAAAATTTAATGTCAAACTCACTTAGATATCGATATCCAAGTTCTAACCACAATGACATACTCTGTCATTACTCATTTCTGTTCATACCAACTATTTTTGTTTCGTATAAAGCTTAATAATCTAACTAAATCCAAACTGAGTGGATTTTTTTCAAAACTGAACCAATTGAATCGAGCGCAAATTCTCAACTCTTCTAATTTGAGCCAAGTCTAGCCTAAACCAAGCTTCAAGCCAATTTTTTGCCTCGTTGACCCAAGCTCAAGCTTAAGTTTTTAGCTCTGCTAGGCTCGTGAACGGTTCCATAGATGGGTTAAACGAGATATAAATGGAAATGAGACATAAAAGTATACAAGTGAGATTTGAGCTTAAAATGATATTAACGTCCTCACAGAAACCATCTAAATTAGGAATGCATTGTGTTTCTGACAATATATAATGATGGAAATTGATTCAAAACAATCACATCATCGAACAAAGGAATGCACAAACAAATATAAACTATAAAAAAATATTATCTAACTTACTCATTATTATTTATTATATTAGTTTAATATCTCGTGTGTTATATAAATTAAATAAAAATAATTAAATAAAATATTAATTATAAAATAATATTTTGAGTTAAAATATAATTAAAATTACAAATTAGTAAAGTTTATAATAAAACAATGATATTAATTTTAAACTTATTTTTATTTTTTTCAAAAAAGCCATTTGTTTTAAAATAAACTATTTAAAAATATCATTTGTTTAAATTTTTCTTATTATAACTCTGAAAATTTAATTATTTGGTTTGTAAAATTTTTAATTTTTTGTAAACACAAAATTTAAAATATTTTGATGTTGTAGAAAAATTTCTTACTTTATAAAAAATTATTTGTTTTGAAATTACATTTATAAAAAAAGATCTCTTTTTTTAATTTATTATAAACTAATTTAATTCTTAAAAAACTAATTATGACATTAAAATTGATGTAATTATTTAACAAGAGTAAGAAGCCGAAAAAATTAGAAATAGAAGGTCTTTTATATTATAATATATTAGTTTGAAACTTGGTACAATAACCTCGATTTCATGAGCATTATTATAGCATAAAGAAACAAAAACAAACACACATGCGAAAAAACAAAACACCATGATGGAAAGGTTTCAAAACACAACACAACATATTGATCTAATATATCTTAATAAATATCGGGATGAGCAACAGCGTAAGCCTCGATAGTTTTGTAGGTTTTCTCGTATAGTTCTTTTTCAGATTTAAGAACCTCTGCGGATGGCTTTTCATCTCCTTTGCAATTATAGATGACTGTCATTTTGTATACACATCCTCCATTGGTAGGTACAATCTTAATACGATAGTTGATGGAGTCTAGTATGCCCATCAAATTGTCACCTTCAAAAAACGTATAGTTGTAGATAAAATTGCTTGCATCAATGTCTTCTTGCTTATACTTTGCACTTGTAAATGACACATCTACATTCAATAAGTAAAATAGTGTTTAGAAAACATATATACATCAAGAGTAGAATTTTACAGAAAATCAAATAATATAAATGAAATATAGTGTCGTTGCTTAATTACCATCACCAAATGTGAAAAGCCTGATAGTTCCAACACCTCCATCACCTTCGATTGTCTCTATGGACTTGAACACTTGAGGAAAGACCTTAGGTGCGATATTATGAAAGTCATTGTACACCTTGAAAACCTTATCAGCAGGAAATGGAGAAGCAATCTCGACCTTAATGCTAACGGTATTCATGGTTAACTTAGTATGATAGGAATTGTTTGATAAGAATGTGTTTTGGATGATTGATACATGAGTTAACTTTGTGGTATTTATAGGAGGGAAGAGTTAGAAAAATTGAAACCCGAAATTCTTACAAAGCATATCAAATTTGACCAAGTCGTTTTTTCGAATAATAAAATAAAATGAATATTGATTGAAAGGAAATAGTTTAAAGATTTCAAATGACGAAAACCGAAAAAGAGAAAAACTATTGCAGCAAATGACGAAATAATTAATTGCTACATGTAGGACGGAATCTAAAATAATAATAATAATTCATCTGGTGTTTGATTTCTCTCTCATTTTGTACATAAATTTGGGAATGTATATTTATACAGGAGGTTGTTTCTTATGATTTAAACCTATAACTTTAAAATCACAAAATAACAATATAATTATTATTGTTTGATTTCTCTCACACTTTGTACATAAGCTCGGGAATGTATATTTTTACAGGAGGTTGTTTCTCATGATTTAAACCTATAACCTTAAAATCATAAAATAACAGTATAATTCATGTTATGTGTAAAGTAAAATAAAATTTTATCGATTGTGAAAAAAACCATACAGCCTAATTCTTGCTACTAATAAAACTCTTAACCGTTGCCCTTTTCTTCTTCATGTTATGTTTTATTGCATCGTCTATATAAGCAATAATTACTATTTTAGGATGATGACATACTCAATTAAAGCAAAACAATTTCTCTGTTTTTCTAAGGTTCACATCTTCTCTCTATTTCATCTATACCATATTGCTAAGGTAAATGTGAAGGTTTTCTAACTAACTTGTGGTGTATTTGTATTAATTCCTTTAGATAAACCATATTATAGTTCTTGTGACTTATGGTTTAGTTGATATTTATTATCACTATACTTGTGTTGATCATCGCCAATATAAATCATATCCTAGCTCCAAAGTGGATTCAGAAATATAGTGTCATTCCATCCATCATGTACGAATACCGGATATGTATTGAGCTCTTAACGATGATTATGTGTCGGTTATAAAACAATTTACCTAGATTACACTTCAACTATATTTTGAAATAATCGAATCATCAATTTATCATTAAAGGGGCGTTTTATAGTAACAGTTTTATAAATAAAAAAATTATCATATGCATGTAAAAGAAGAAAACTCAAGCCTTTTAAGACATCTTGGTGAAAATCATGTTTTTTGCTAACACGTAGTATATCTACACAACCAAGAATTAAGCAAACCAAACGATGCTACATCTTATGAAATTCACATTTTATTCAAGACACGTGAAAATTACACAATCAATTATGTATTCATGAGGTTATGGTCTCAAACCGTTAAAATATCACTTTTAGGGTTAAAATATGTCTATGTCCTACTTGGATATATATTTTTTTAAGGAACTATAAAATGATTGTACTTTTAGCTTCTTGCTTGTTATTTCTTTAGAATAAATCCACCACACTTTAAATAAATGTTTATTATTTCTATGGAATTTATGATGTGATGACTATTGGCAGCTAGACAGTGAAGGGGGTAGAGTGTAAAATAAGACACTTCTAGAATAGCAATCGCAAGCAAGGGCGGTGAATGTAAATTACATACTTAAAGGTCCCAAATTGTAGTTTTTGACTATTCTTCTTAAGTATGTAAACTTTGATTTTGCTCAAGATTACATTCTTATTTTCATACTTGGTAAATGATAAAGTGTATATAACTACAATTATCCACCCTTAAATAAAGTTATTGGCTTTTTAATTATTCGTCATAGATTATACTCTTTACATGCAAAAAAATAAAATAAAATTATAGTTAGCTTTGTTGAATTAGTTGTTCGAGACCAGCTAAGCTATCTTTTTATTTTTTGTTTTGTTGTTATATTAGTTGTTCTAAATAATTTTATTTATTGTTTGCTCTGTTTCTTCTTTCCATTTATGTAAGCAGTTGTTCATTTAATATTTATTTTTTCTTTTATAACTTTTGATTTATCTACATTTCAACATTCAATACTAAGTCATGACAACTTCACAGGTTTATCTTTACGTCCTTAACCACGTCAATGTTATGGTCACAACGCTTGACAACGTGTTATATGTAGTTAGCAACAATTCTTTTTTATTATAAATTTATAATACATAGGATGTATACATTTATTTTAGTTTAAACCTAACATTTAATTTTATGTAATTGATAAAATCATAAAATAATAATTAAGTTTTAATATGAGTGAATAAAATACGCATAATATTTTTATGACTAGGCAAACCATTCTACTTAGGTTATAAAAACAACTAAATTTAAAATTTGATCTTGAATACAAGAACGTTATATTTAGGTGAAGCTAGCACACACCGCTAATCTGGTCGTAAAACGTTCGCAAGGTAGTAAATTGCGTCAAAATCATTCACTAAAATCAAAATTTAACTCATGATCTCAAGTCGGTCATAATATTATGAGAAAACTAAATATTAAATTCGGATAAAATTGGTTGCTAAATATTTATAGAAAAATTGGATGGCGTTACTGAACCCGCAGTAAATTTGTGACGGATATTATATCAATATAAATAACTAATAATTTTTAAGCTATTAAATGAAAAGAGTTATAACCATCAAAATACAAATAGGTTGTTTGATTATACTAACTAAGTAAGATTTTACTGAGTCAGAAACTGGCCCAATTGAAAAATCTGATTGAGTCTGTATCTGATTGACACTTGGCTGTTTAATACAGTATCTGAGTAGAACCAAATCACGTAACAATATTTCCTTTGACGGACAAAAAACCGTATATTTCATTCTTTCATCCAAAACTCCACCGCCGCCAATCCGCCACCACTCCACCACCACCACCACCATGGCCTCTCACCGTCACCGCTGCCAAATCCAACCCCAAAATCACCCTCCGCGTCACCATGGGTGGAGGAGAAGGGGGAGCGGTGCAAGTGAAGGGGGGGTGCAAGTGAAGGGGGGGTGTAGGTGCAGGCGACTGGCCAGGTCAATATTTGGAATTTTCAGGTCCGCTCAGATGTTTTGACCCGGTCAGCTCGAGTTTTACGCACATCAAACAGACTGACCGGCTGACTGAGCCAGCTAGTCAATCGGATCAGCTGAAATCAAACACACCAAAGACTAAAACCATAATTTACTATAATTTAAAACTAGAATTTACATGTCGTCGCAAATCAATTGCAATATTTGCGAAAGTTTAAATAAGACAGGCAAAACTGGCAAAATAATTTAAACTTAAAAATTAACAATCTGCCGCAAATTGAATTCAATCACAAAATGGTCGAGAAAAATGAAGGAAAAAAATCACTTTCGATTCAAAAATTTAAAGGTCGGATGAAAATTCTGCGTCCATTTTGTTTTAGTCAAGTAGATCACAAATCCGCAAATTAATGACGGTCAGAAGGTCACAAATGGTCAGTTTTTTACTAGTGGAAGTGATAAAACAAATCCTAAATTATCAATTTATCATTAATTTAAAATTTAAAATTAAAAATATAAAATTCCCTTTATATATAATTTTTCAAAAGAGCTACATGGTCAATTTTAGTATGCTTTTTAAGAATTTAGTGTTTCAAAGTTCTAAATTTCAAAATTTCCGACTCCTTACCTCCTATAAATATCACAAACTTTACTCATCTATCACTCATCCAAGCAAATTCTTTAACATACATTTTTTATCACACAACTTAAAACTTAAGAATGACTACCGCCAGTATCGAGGTTGAGATTGCTTCTCCATTTCCCGCTGATAAGGTTTTCAAGGTTTACAATAACTTTCATAATATCGCGCCCAAGGTCTTTCCTCAAGTATTTAAGTCCATAGAGACAATCGAAGGCGATGGAGGTGTAGGAACAGTAAGGCTTTTCACGTTTGGTGATGGTAATTAAGCAATTGTGTTGTTATTTTGTTGTTAATGTTTATTCCTTACATATGCTTTCTAAAAAGTGTTTTACTAACCACAGATGTGCCATTCACAAGTGCAAAGTATAAGCAAGAAGACATTGATGCAAGCAACTTTATCTACAACTATACATTTTTTGAAGGTGACAATTTGATGGGCATACTAGACTCCATCAACTATCGTATTAAGATTGTACCTACCGATGGAGGATGTGTGTACAAGATGACAGTCATCTATAACTGCAAAGGAGATGAAAAACCATCTGCAGAGATTCTTAAATCTGAAAAGGAACTATATGAGAAAACCTACAAGGCTATCGAGGCTTATGTTGTTGCCCATCCGGAAACTTATTAAGTTATCTTGCATTAGTATGTTTTGATTATGGTTTGAACTTTGAAACCTTTGGTCATGTTGTTTTCTTTTTTCTTTATGTGTTTGTTTACGTTTCTTTTACAATGTGCTACAATAATGGTCAGGTTAGTACCAAATTTCAAATGATATGATAGATAATTGAGTTAATGATCATGTGTAAGCAACTAATTCATGGCGTACTTATTTTCTCTGTCTATTTCTTTTGTTTGCTTATTGTTATGGCCTTAATATCGAGTAAACGTTAGATCACTTGTTTATTTTTAGGTGTTTTCTCGAGGACAACATGATGATAAGTAGTGTATTTCCTATCTTAAAGGTTAAAGGATCTAGTCCTGCAAGGTGCAAGATATGATTTTATCCTAGAAAATTTAGGTGGTGTTGTTAAAGAAATCTTGTATATCTTTAGTGTTTACTGATGGTTGAACATCGTGGCGGTGACAACTCGTTTCGCAAGCTTAAACAAAAAAATATTAATTTATTTAGATTACATAACTAATTTAGAAAAGAATCAACGACTAAAAAAACGGGCATTGCAGTGCACGAGTTTCACGACTTGATTACTTGTAAATTTGATTAGAAATTTATATTGTAAGCTAACATGTGGACTAGAGTAATGAAATATATTCTTTTGTTTGGATCTCACTTAGAGATAAAATAAAGAGATTAATTGGGTAGAAAATATTAGTATGCAATCCACCAAGCTATGTTAAATAAAATGAAATAAAATTATTTATCATTCAAATTAAGGAACTTGATACAATAACATGATACTTTGTTCATTATTACAACGTTTTGTAATAGAAAATAAAGAAAATCCAAATGTAAGAATTTAAAACCATAAACACATTGTTGAAAGATTAATAAATTTCAGGATGGAGTAGGGCATAAGCCTCGATAGCCTTGTAGGTTTTCTCATATAAATCATTTTCAAAGTTTAGAGTCTCCGTAGATGGTTTATCATCTCCTTTGCAGTTGTAAATAACAGTTTGTTTGAATACGATTCCTCCATCAGGAGATGGTATAATTTTAACATGATGTTCAATGGAGTCCATTATGTCCATCAAGTTGTCTCCTTCAAAGAAAGTGTAGTTATAACTGAAGTTGTTGGCGTCAATAACACCTTGCTTATACTTTCCACTTGTGAATGGAACCGTTGTGTTAAGTAAATTATGTTAGAATGGATACGTAAGGAATAAAAATTCAATAAATTTGTTCTAGATCAAGAGTGAAATATGGTTAAAAGAAAAAAAGAATTATGTGGGTAATGGTGAATTTTCTTACCATCGCCGAATGTGAAAAGCCTTATCGTTCCAACACCTCCATCACCTTCAATTGTCTCGATGGACCGGAAAACTTGAGGGTTGACTTTGGGTGCAATTGTATGGAAGTCATTGAAAACCTTAAAAATCATCTCGATGGGGAATGGAGTTGTAATTTAAACCTCGATAGTGGCAGTACTCATGTTTAACTAGTTTAATAGAAGATTTATACTATTCATTAAAACTGTTTCTTTTTTGTTTGGATGAATTTTAGTAAAATTTGCGGGTATTTATAGGATGGAAGAGTTGGAAAGATTTAAACATTCAAATGTCAAAACTTTGAATACATGCGTTGGAAATTCAAAGTCAAGAAAATTAGAATATAAATAAACGCATTCAAAACCAACTACCGTGAGTTTTTTTTAATGTTCGAGTTAAATATTCAACAAGCAAAAGGGGTGAAATGTGAATTGTATGCAAACTAAAAGAGTGTAATTTATAATTTGTTCTCGAATAATCTATTCTAATCTATACTAATAAAACAAAATAAATTTTATCACATGTTTTCTTTTCACACTCTTAGTGACACATGTCATCTTCTCATCTCACACTCTACTTACCACATGTTAACAAATAATTTAATTTAAACCAGTCGAATCCGAACACAAAAATGAGAAAACAATAAAAGAAAATAAATAAATGAATATATAAATAAATAAAACAGACTCTGGCGATGCCTATTAACGTTGGCTTGTTCTTTTTCGTGTCATTGGGATATAGTTTTTACGTTCTAGTCTAGCTTTTTTATATATTTTTTCCATGAAACTAAACACATTGTATTGTTACTTTTAATCCATTATATTGTCACTAATAAGGTATTTAAATGATCATCCAAATAAGTAAAAAGTTTACATCCGTTCCAAGTAAATCTAACATAAGGAACCTACATAATAAAAACATATTATTGACCTAAACGTATATTAAGAAAGACGATGACTAAATGAGAATAAGTAAAGTTACACTGATATTTTATATAAAAGACTTATGATGTGTGAAAATACTTTTTGTTTTTAAGAAAAAAATGAATCACATGAAGCTTTAAGTTTACAATATCGGTATATGAAACTGGTTCAAAGCAATCACCTCAGTGGTTTAATTAACATGAATACACAAAGAATAACAAAGATAAAGCTTTAAAAAATCACTCATCGTTCTTTATTATAGCAAACAACAAACTGAAAAACTAACCTGTTATTACAACACATCATAATAAAAATAGGAGAGAGCAACAATCAAAATATGAAAATAAACACCTTGATGGAAGGATTAATTCCAACATTATAGAACGCATAGAGGCAAGATAGATTAATAACTTTCAGGATGAGCAACAGCGTAAGCTTCGATGGCCTTATAAGTTTTTTCGTACAACTCTTTTTCAAAGTTGAGTACCTCTGCGGATGGTTTTTCATCACCTTTGCAGTTGTAGATGACTGTCTGCTTGAATACGCATCCTCCGCCAGCAGAAGGTATAATCTTAACATGATGGTTGATGGAATCTAATATGCCCATCAAATTGTCGCCTTCAAAAAACGTGTAGTTATAGGTAAAGTTGCTCGCATCAATGAAATCTTGCTTAAACTTTCCGCTTGTAAATGGAACATCTGCAGAAACAAATTTATTTTAGAGAGAATATAAAATTGAAACAATTCAGAGATGCTAAATTTGTATCATCAAGAGTTCTATCAATCTAAAAGTCGTCATTTCATATGTTTATAATAATAATACAATATTACTTAATTAGTACTTACCATCACCAAATGTGAAAAGCCTTATTGTTCCCACACCTCCATCACCTTCAAATGTTTCAATGGACTTGAAAACTTGAGGATTAACCTTTGGTGCGATTGTATGAAAGTTATTAAAAACTTTAAAAACCGTCTCAGCTGGAAATTGTGAAGCAACTTCAACCTCAATGCTGGCGGTAGTCATGATTAAGTTTGTTATATCAAATAATATTTGTGATGATTTTTTAGATTTGTTTGGATGATATACGAGTAAAGTTTGTGGTATTTATAGGATGGGAGTGGAAAAAAAAAAGCTTTCACATGCTAAGTTCCTAGATAGCACATCAACTTTGACCGTTTTGCTCATTTTGAATGATATATGAATATTATTCTGTTATAAATTGATATTGCAAATGAAAACATAAAAAACCAACTACCACGAATAATAATATATAAATAAATAATATGAATATTATTTAATTTATCCTATTTTAAAATGATATTCAACGAAGGAAAAGTGGGTGAATATGAACCGTTTGCAAAGTGGAAGGGTGTGGTGTAAAATCAATTAGTTCTCGAAGGATGCATAACGTGCAAATCGCGCTAGATATCAAAATTCAATATCGTTAGAGAACAATAATTATAAAATACATCTTACAAGGGTGTTGACAATTAAATATTATGATTTGATAAAATAATAAACTTTTAGAATCAAAACGTGACTCAAATAGAACAAATATTTGTGTGTAAGGCCATGCGGAGCACGAGTCACAATGTATATATGCCTGTATTTTGAGCCACCGTGGCGTCATGGTCATGCGTGTACCACAACGTGTGGTGAACCACAGAGTGATGTTCAAGGACGTCTTTACAGTATAAACAACTTAAGCACCCGTTTTAAACCCCCGAAATTGAAGTGCCCTAAATTTTAAAATAAAACATACGTTTTTATAGATAAATGAGAAGATAACAAAATTATCGAAGGATTACAAAATTTTTGAAGGTTTATCGAGGTCAACATACAAAACTTGGTTTATCAAGGTGGACTTATCAAACTTGTTTACCGAAAGTTCATTGAGTGTTCAATGTTGACGATTTCTTTTAAATTCATCAATTTTAAATTCTCTTTTGCAATTAATCATGTGATCTACTAAGTATTATTGTCTGATCTTTATTCATTGTCAATTGCTTTAATCTATTATTGTTCGTTTGCTTATGTAATCTCTTGTTGTTTGTTTTGATTTTAATCTATATTTGCAATTGATTTTCTCTTAACTTTAATCAATTGTTAATTGTTTATCATTTAATATGTTCTTTTTTTAGTTATTGATGTCTAAGTTAATTAAGTTGTTTTCTATCCTAAGTTGTTTTCTGTCACAATATAAACAAATTTGTTTATGTCGCCGGTTTGAGACAAAGATCTTTAGAACAACATATAGGTGAGGGCCTCAAAATTTTGTTTCGCTTTAGGCCTACGGAAGTATTGAGCCGGCCCTGAGGGAGTTCAGGAATAATGAAACTCCCCGGTCTCTATTTTTCACTCGGTCTCCAACAAAACCATCACCAGTTAAAAAGTTTCCAATCTGAGATATTTTCTTTTTTTTTTTCTCCTCACTAAAATCGGTCGATTGTAATTTTAAAAATTCAAACTATGTATTTTCGCATACTTGTGTATTTTCGCACACTATTTATCATATGTCCAAAGATATTAGAATATTTTTGAATAAGTCAGTCGCTTCTTGAACAAGTCAAAAATCAAGACACATCTTACTTGCACTTAAAATGCACTGAGTTGTTGAAAAGATGCAACGTGAGACACGCATAATTAACTTGTTTGTGGGCTTTATCAGTTTTTCTTTTCTGTATTTTTTTAACTGGATTGAATTGGGGAGAGTTTGATAAGAATACAAAGCTAAGATTGAACCAGTACGTTTGGTTCATTGTACCATTGTATCTTTCTAGTACATATAATCGGTTCAATCGCTCTAGGTCTAGACCGATTAAGAATAGTGATTCGAAGACGGGAACCGATCGACCGATCCGATTGGAAATCGGAGGGGTGATCGAACTGGTATGAATCAGTTCGTTTTGGAAAGGTTCGACCGGCTAGGTCATCCCGAATCAGTGGTCGAACTAGATTTTTCTTTTTAATTTTTTGAATTTTAATGTGTAAAAATGAGGTGTTGAATAATAAATTGTTGTGTTAGAGATAAGATTATTATTAAATTTATATATAACTACAAAATACACATAAATTACTTATATTGAA
>BJCM01008965.1:0-18134 GCA_018326385.1 Flaveria bidentis
AACAATTCAAGAGAAACACAAACAATTGTAATCAATTCAAGCAATATCAACAAATTCACAGTTCATTGATATAGCTAAGACAATTACAAGAGTAAGAAAGCAGTTAACAAATTCTCAACAAACTCTCAATCACTTTTTTTGCAACTCTCTTTAGTCTAAGCTATTTATACTAGCAACTAAGGAACTAACAATTTACAAAACTAGTCCCTATACTAGTACAAAATATAAAATATACACAAAAAGACTAAATGTTAATCTTTCAAGGGTTCTAACAACTAGGAACATGTGTACCAACAGGTTTAACCAACGTGCCAGCTGCTTTTATGGTCTTGATGAATCGAGTGTGTCGGCCAATGTTAGATAAATCAGTGATTGTGTTTATTGATGATATCTTGATTTATTCGAAGAGCAGGAGGAGCATGCCGATCACATTCGAGAGGTGTTGGAGACATTGAGAAGGGAGAAGTTGTATGCTAAATTCTCCAAGTGCGCATTATGGTTGTGCGAGTTTTAGTTTTTGGGTCATGTAGTGAATCCTGAAGGGATTATGGTGGACCCGACAAAGGTGGAGGCAGTGATGCAATGGAAGTCACCAAAGACGCCATCCGAGATCCATAGTTTCTTGGGTTTGGCAGGCTATTATAGAAGATTCATCCAAGCTCTAAGATAGCTTCTCCACTAACCAAGTTGAACCGCAAAGATGTGAAGTTTGTATGGGGTCAAGATGAGGAGAAGGCATTTGAGGAGTTAAAGGCAAGGCTGACTTAAGCTCCTATCTTGTCGTTACTAGATGGATGCGAAGATTTGGTGGTTTATTCTGATGCTTCCTACTCGGGGTTGGGATGTGTGTTGATGCAGAGAGGAAAGGTTATAGCCTATGCATTTTGACAGTTGAAAGTTCACGAGGTCAATTATCCCATACATGATTTGGAGCTAGCAGCCGTGGTCTTTGCGTTAAAGATATAGAGGCACAACTTATACGGGACTAAGTGCACCATATTCACTGATCATAAGAGCTTGAAGTACTTCTTTAAGCAGAAGGACTTGAACATGAGGTAGAGGAGATGGTTGGAGGATTATGACTGTGAGATCCATTACCATCCGGGCAAGGCCAATGTGGTGGTAGATGCCCTTAGCCGAAAGGAGAGACCTGAGCCGAAAGGAGAGACCTTAGCCGATTCGGGTGAAGGTTTACCAATTGGTCGTAACCTCTGATGTGATGAAGCAGGTCAAGGAATTTCAAGATGAGGCATTGAAAGAAGATCATCTTAACTCCAAAAGGATGAGAAGTCTAGTCGCGGAGCTGGGTGAAAACACTCTCGGTGTTAGGACCCAATTTGGACAAATGTGGATTCCTCAATTTGGGGATCTACGTGGGAAGATTATGGATCAAGCTAATAAGACTCAGTACTTCATTCATCTTGATGCTACAAAGATGTATCAAGACATGAAGAAAGATTATTGGTGGCCGGGCATGAAGCGCGAGGTAGTGGAGTACGTGAGTAAGTGCCTTACTTGCTTGCAGGTGAAGGCAGATCATCAGAAAAGAAATAGGTGAAACAGGTTAGAATGATGCAATAAGATAAATGATAAAGAATAATAATTCAAAAGAATAAAAATAAATAAAAAGATAATTAGTTTTGCTGGACGAAAGTATAGTTTCGATGGCTGAAACAGTAGTTTCGGCTAGCGAAAGTATAGTTTCGGCAAAGGTTCACTTGTAATTTCGTCCAACTGAAGAAGTTGTTTTGGCACGCCAAACCTATTGTTTCAGCACGCCGAAATTGAATTCCAGCAAGTGAAATTGTCAAGTTCACATGGACAATAACCTTACAATCACAAGTGAACTTTCGTTCGAATTCGCAGAAAGCATCAATACTTTTGCACTAAGAACTGCAAAGGTATTGAACCGACATGATCAAATACACCTATTTTAAGCAGATGAAACCTAGATTAAACTATATACACATGTTTGAAACACACCTAAGTCTTAAATGTTCATCCAAAATGTTAAAAAATCACAATTGATAGAAAACATTTGGGAGACTTGTTTGGACCTGCGTCGTACGGAGTACTAACTAATTCAACGTGAAACCAGATCAAATAGTGTGGAATCCTATTGATTGGCGATCCAATAAGGGAAAACGTTAATCCGATCAATCCTAACGATTAGAATACGTTAAGAATAGACTTGGAATGATCAAAAACGTTCTATGAACTTGGAAGAGACGAACTGGACGAACTTGGACGGCTAGGGTTATGAATTCTCGAAAAAATCCCGTTATTCCACGAATTAAGTGGTATTTATAGGTTACAGTTTTCATTCGTACGACTGAGTCAGGCGACTGGCTCAGTCGTGCGACTGAGTCATACGATTGATTCATTCGTACGACTGGGTCAGTTTTATGACTTAGTATTGCGATTGAGTCAATCACCAGGTTCAGTCGTGCGATTGGCCCATTCGCATGGTCCAGTCGTGCGACTGAATCAGATTACTTGGTTAAACATATTCTTGAACTTTTAATGATTCAGGACACGTCTAACAACTGTATACCTATATAGCATGTTCATATAAGCGTATAATATACAATGATATAAATATATAAAACATTAAGCAACCAATACACATTCAATCATAAAGTTTTTCATTACATTGATCAAACATTACATATGTGTAACACAATGAAAGTCTAATACATTTAAGAACATTAGAACTGGAACTAGGGACATGTGTACCAACAAGACTCATTTTAGGACTCTGAGACTAACAACTAATCGTTTATGTGAAAATAAGAAACCAATTTCGCATTATACAATATATAGCACATAGTTTCGCTGCCAATGAAACTGTAGTTTCTCTCGGTAAATATTAAATGAGTGAAAGTACCAGTGAATCTATAGTTTTGCACAACAAAACTAATAGCGAAACTATAGTTTCGTTGGAACCCTAAAACATAATAATTTGATTACTTTTTAATATTTGATTATTTAGGATGAAATTTTAGACAAAGACAGAAAGAAATATATTTTTGAAAATGCACCACAAGACCTATCTAAATTTCACAAAGATATATAAGAAAAGTAAGGAATATTAAGGAAATAAAAATAAAATAATAAAGAATGTTAAAAAAGGATATCGAAACACGATAAGCTGAAGAGGTTTTCCAGAATACCAGAGTTTGGCGGGATTGATGATATACTACCATTTTAAACTAATGCCTTCTTCGCTTTAACGAGTAAACTACGGCGTCTCTTATCATGTTTTGCAGTTAGTTTAGAGAAGACTTAAGTGACTCGGTCCCTGCAGACATTCATGATATACTGTCCTTTTAAACCCATGCCTTTTTCTTTTCAACAAGTAAACTGTGGCTTCTCTTATCATATTTTGCGATTAGTTTAGAGAAGACTTAAGTGACTCGGTCCCCACACACATTTTGAAAAGAAACTCATCTAGTCATCATGATATATTGAGGGATATGATTAACTCTGCTTGATGTTCCATTGATAGCACAAGAAGCACAAACCTTATTATATTCAAATCATGAGAGCTTCAAGTCTATACTTACGTATAAAAAGGAGACGATCATTTGATCTTATCTGATGAGAACCTCAGGTCTATACTTACGTAAAACAGAGAAGATCATCAGAATGTGTTGATGAGAGCTCCAGGTTTATACTTACGTATAATAGAGGAGATCATCACTCCAGGTCAATGTTCACACATAATAGAGGAGAAAGCACGCAATAGTATACAAGATAATTCTTCTTTGACACAAATAGAGCTAGCAAGAAACACTAATGAGTATACAGGGAAGAAAACAAGGAATTGTCTATTGAAAATATCAAAACAAATATGTTGCACTCTCAATCCATTTTGAACAAAGACATGTAACTTTGTGAAGGCCAAAATGTTAAGGGGATAATCCAAGACAATAAGTTTCTTATCCTATTAGTTTAGCCATAAGCTCACTGTTTACTTCATGTTCTAGCTGAGCCTATCATACATATCCTAACATAATACCTTTGACCTCCTTCAAATCTTTCAAACAACAAAAGCTTTATACTACAAGAAAGACAAATAAACTCGAGTTATTCTCCCCCAAAATTTTTACCAATCAATAAGACAGGAGAAATTTCCTAAAAGTTTTAATTATTGTAACACCCGGATATTTTAAAGGAAAGAAAGAAAAGAATAAGAGTGAAGAAAAGAAAGGAATGAAATAAAACCCAAGTTGAGAGGTTAAAAGTGCCCAAAAGGACAAAAGTTTTAAAGTTGGTGAATAAAGGTGATGGCCGCTCATTGGGTCCTACACACCACTTTTTGTAATCAGATTTTAGAGAGGGAAGTAGCGAAAACTATCAAATATTTGAAGAAAAACAAGAAGAAATCCAAATCTAAGGTAAGAATTCTTGGTTTTATTTTTTCTTGACCGGCCCATGCCTTGATTGTGTTTGTTTATATGGTTGTGTGTTTTGGTGGGTTTTAGGTGGTAGAACTCAATTACATTCGGGTTTTGAAAAAGTTCATCCAAAAGTTGTCAAGGTGAGTTCTAGAACCCCCTTTTACTTGTTTTAATTGATTTTGGGGCTGGAAATGCATGTTTAAGCGTTTTTTAAAGGGGGTGTTGTACATGTATGTATATGTGTGTATGAATGTGGGTGGGTTTTATTTTAGGTGATTTGTGATGTTATGATGTTGCCATGTTCTGGTTTTGTTGCTTAGAATGTAAGATTTAAGCTTAGAACATGTTGGTAAGATGATTGGGGCTAAATTGGAATGATTATAGTGTAGGTTGGTTGCCCATGCGCCCGAAAATGGCCCATGCGCCCAACGATTAAAAACTGCCCAAGTGTTCCCATGCGCCCAAATAGGCTGAATTTGACTAAGTGTCCAGACGCCTAGAAAGCCCATGCGCCTAGGCACTCATGTGCCTGCATAGTGCCCATGCGCCTAGAATGTTACCCAGAATGACTAAGTGTTGGCTATATGCCCTAATAGTGCCCATGCGCCCAGAAGTTCCCCATGCACCTAAGTGTTACCCAGGCACCCAGAAGGCCATGCACCTGCATAGTGCCCATCCGCCTAAGACTTAAAAAATTTTCCGAGATTTCGGGGAAAATGTAAAGTGTAGGCTTTGACTTCGGAGGTTCCTGGGTGATATGTAAGTTGACTTTTTGATTTCATAGATGATATGATGTGTGATTGATGCTATGGCATGCATGATGATATGATGTGTATGATGATGCCTTGTATGATCCTGTTTATATTCCTTATTATATATGTTTATTTTCCGTGGCTTTATATGGTATAGTTGTGAATGTAATTGGATAGTATTATGTAACGTAAAGCGGAATATAATGAAAAGAGGAACATAATGATAGAATGCATGCATTAATAAAACTAAAAGTAAAGAAAGTCTTGCAAGCAAATGTACAGAGGTGGACGACTCTAAAATGTCATTAGCTCAATTGTGTGTGGTTTAGCTAACCCATAAGGATACACACAGGGGTCTAGTCTTTGTGACTGGCCAATAGTGGATACTCACCCCGATGCTGGTGCCAGACTATGTGCGTTATGGAAGTCATTTATGATCTTCTGCCTAGTACCCGCTTTATGCATACGTTTGGGGTGTAGTATACAGATGAGATTTTTGTCGCTTGCCCCGGTGCTAGTGCCAGGCTATGTGCATTATGGAAGTCATTTATGATATTAGGCCCAGAACCCACTTTGTGCATACGTTTGGGGTATAGTTGCTGACACTAATCCGAAAAGAAGTAAAGAATAAAAGTTAATGAATAGTAAAGGAAGATAATAATGATATTATCTATGTGTATGTATGATATGTGATCATGTACGAAAGTATAGAATGGTTTTGAAAGAAAGTAAAGTATATTTTATTTTAAAACTAGAACTCACTCAAGAATGCTGACTTTTATGTGTTTTCACTTGGCGGGTAATGGTTGCTGAGGATGGCACGTGGCGGCTACTTGGCTTCTTTTGGATGGCATCCATTTTGTATAACGATAATGTTTTTGAATTGTAATGCGAACAAATGATGTTTTGTAATTGTTAACAATGTTGTTTTATTTTGCAAAAGTGATTATATATATATGAACTGGTTTAAGTTTTTTCCGCTGCAATACTTTTAATATTGTTAAAATTTTATGTATGTTTTGTGCGATGATTGACAAGTTGTGAGCGTCCCGGTATTTACATGAGAGAATTAAGAAAATGGATTTTAAAAAGATATCAATCCTAACATGGAGACGAGTTCATAAGAACGAGGTTTATCGAAGGTTTTAGTGAAAAGATCAGCCTTTTGACATTTTGTGTCTATAGGAATAATATCAATAAAACCCTTCTCTTGAGCATCATGGATTGCATGAATCCTTGTCTCGATGTGCTTGGTGCGGGAATGATGTATTGGATTCTTCGCGATTCCAATGGCTGCTTCATTGTCACAAAATAAAAGAGTGTGAAGGAAATTGATTCCATAGTCAATCATCTAATGTTGTGTCCATAACACATGAGAGGAACAACTTGAAGTAGCAATATACTCGGCCTCTCCCGTGGAAAGAGAGACAATATTTCGTTTCTTTCTCTGCCATGATAACAGACAGTTCCCCAGATATTGACAACCTCCAGGGACAAATGTTCTATTTAACCTGCATCCATTAGAATCATTATCAGAATAAGCATGCAAACCAAAATTTCCACCATAAGGATACTAAAAACCCAGACGAGAAGAGCCTTTTAGATAATGAAAAATTTGTTTTACTACCTTCTCATGAGACTCTGTAGGGTTAGTTTGCTATTGAACACAAAACCCTATAGCAAACGTGATGTCAGGACGACTAGTTGTAAGGTACATTAGGGAACCAATCATCTGTAAAGATGAGGATCAACTGATTTCCCGTTTTCATCTAGAGAAAGACATGTTTGAGCAGTGAATGGGGTTAATTCAGAAGAAGCGTCATCCATCTTGTATTTCTTGAGAATTTGTTTGACATATTTTTCCTGATGAATAAGAATCCCTTTGGGTTTTTGCTTAACTTGCAAACCCAGGAAAAAGCACATTTCCCCCATCATGCTCATTTCAAATCGACTTATCATGTCCTCCTCAAATTTCCTACAAAGCTTAGGATTGGTGGAGCCAAAAATAATTTCATCAATGTAGACATGCACGATTAACATCTCACCATCCACTTCTTTCTTGAATAAAATCATATCAATAGTGCCACGAGAAAAACCATTGCTCAGAAGATATTGTGTTAGATTCTCATACCAGATTCAAGGAGCTTGATGTAAACCATTAAGAGATTTATCAAGCTTCTATACTTTGTTAGGAAAGTCTGGATCCTCAAATCCAGGTGGTTGACACACATAGATATCATCATCAATGTGTCCGTAAAGAAAGGCTCATTTAACATCCATTTGATAGACTTTGAATTGCTTGTGTGCAAAATGAGCAAGAAAAATCCTGATTGCTTCAAGACGGGCTACGGGAGCAAAGACTTCCATGTAGTCAATCCCTTCTTCTTGTGCAAACCCTTGAACCACCAACTTGGACTTATTCCATACCATAATGCCACTATCATCAGTTTTGTTCTTGAACACCCATTTTGTGCCAATTGGGAATTTGTTTGGAGGAAGATCAACAAGCATCCACACTTTGAGTTTCATAAATTGTTGAAGCTCCAATTTCTTGGACTCAACCCAACATGGATCCTGAAGAGCTGCATGAACATTCTTTGGAACGATTTGGGATATGAAACAAGAGAATAAGGACACGTTTATAAAACCAGATTGACTCTGCGTCCTAACCCCATCATTAATGGATCCAATTATGTTATCATGAGGATGATCTTTCAATGATTTAAAATCAATGGATAAAGGTAATGGATTGGATTGAGGTGGGCTAATGGATTGAGATTGTGTAGATAATGAAGAAGATGGAAGAAGTTGAGCAGGTTGGGATGATGGAAAGGTTTCAAATGGAGGAGAGGTTGGTGTTGAAGGAATAGATGTCAAAGCAGGTGGGGGTGGAATGTCAAATGATGAAAAATATGGTAGGTCAACTGAGGTTGGATGGTCAGATGATGTATTTGGAGGAACTTGAGGAACTGGAAAAACTTAAGGATCTTGAGGTAATGAATTTGGAGGAATAATGTTTGTTTGAACTTTTGAGAAGGACGCATCATCATAAAAAACTGGAAGATTCAAGGAGTTGAAAATAGTATTGGAGTCAAAGAACCATGCAGGTTCTGTTCTGACATTAGAAAAATTAGATTCCTGCCAATCAATATAAAATGAGTCTTGCACAATCCATGTTCTTTTGTTATACACCCGATAAGCTTTATGAGAGGATGAATAACCATCGAAATAACACTCATCTGACACAAATCCAAATTTCGTCATTTGTGCATGAGTGTTCAACAAGGTACAGGAGTAACCGAATGGACGAAAGAAATCAATCAACGACTTCCTTTTATGAAATAGTTCATATGGATTCTTCATCTTATCCTTCACAATCAAAACCCAATACAGGACATATGATGCACAATTCACCGCTTCAGCCCAGAAATAATTGGCAAAGAAGATTCGATTAACATGGTACGAGCAACTTCTATAAGGGTGTGATTTTTCCATTAATAACACTATTATTTTGAGATGTTCTAGCTGCAATGAATTTTCTCAAAATCCCTTTGTTTGCACAGAAGGAGTCAAAGATGTGATTTCTAAATTTGGTGTCATTGTCACTTTGATTGGCCATTACCTTCCTTTTGCTTATCATTTCAATTGATAGAATTAAAATTTGCAACTATTTAGCAACTTCTCCTTTATGAGCTAAAAATCTCACCCATGAATACCTCAAGAAATCATCTGTAACAACAAGGCAAAAGGATTTCTTAGCGATCGACTTAACACTGATTGGGCCAAACAAATTAGTATGAAACAACTTAAGGGGATTAGAAATACTATTTTCAAGATTTGGTTTATGAGGTTTCTGTTGGATCTAGAAAGGCTATTGCAACCAAAACCAAACACTTAGACTATTTTTTGGTACAACTAATAAAGAACTTCCAAAGGCAAATGGAGTTCTTCTGAAGTCAAGTGAAAGATCAACTTCTGAAGGAAAACTCCAACTTCTGAAGGAAAACTCCAACTTCTGAAGACAAAGTCTCTGCTCTTCCGAAGCTTCAATAGTTAGAAGAAATGAAGACTACAACTTATGAAGTATGAAATCCCAAGGAAGCCTTAGAACAATTATCCACTTCCGAAGTATAAGTGGCTTTGGAAGAACAAGTTCCTCCGAAGCCAACTAACCTTCGGAAGTAGCTACTATGAACCGGTGGACATAAGTATGGTCCCTCTGACACTCCGCTGCAGACCTCTGATATACTGCATGGTGTTTTCTATAAAACCCATGTAGTTGACCATACTTTATTCCACGGTTCACCTTTATCAGTATGTACAATTTCCAACTTTAGTTGGTGACGAAAGGTATGTCATGGACATGTCATGACTACCGTATCTTAGATAATACTTTATCTAATATACCTTAACTTTAGCTTTGTAGTATTTTCTTTAGTATAAGTTTTCCAGCTTGTATCAAAGTATATATAGTTTCTTATTGTATGTCATGTAATGTTATTCTAAGAGTCATGTAATACTTTGAGTTGAGAAATAATATATACAAGTATCTTGATAAACTATTCTCTTGTGTTTGCTTTGATTACTTAGTATATTATCATAAACTCTTAGAAGGATTTTCCTTCATCACAAACCCAAGTGTTACCTAGTGAGTTTGAGAGAAAATACTTGTGTTGAGTACAAAAACCGATCCTGCAATTGGTATCATAGTTTTTTAGGCTCTTGATTGTGTGATCTTACCATCCTAATCAACCTCTTTTTCACTCACCTACTCACTACACTCAAAATGGCCCTTAACCAGAAATCTAAATGTGAAATGGGGAAGATGACTAAAGCACCTATCATCACCCCGGAATACTTCAGACAATGGAGCAGACGTATTAAAGAGTTCATCAAATATCAAGACAACCGAATGTGGAAATCTATCGCCAATGGCCCTTACAAGCCAAAGGTTGCATCACATGTTGGAGGTGGTGCAATTATAGAGAAATCGGAAGAAGATTACTCTAAAGAAGACCATAAACGACTTGATATTGATGGCATGGCCATGACTATTCTAATGACTGCTATACCCAACTCCATCATGATAGGGTTTGAGCATTGCCAAACAGCTAAAGAACTGTTTGACGCCTTAACCAACATGTACGCAAACTCCAACGACTTAAATAAAGATTCACTGAAGCAATAGTTTGAGAACTTTACTCATATTGCTGGAGAGACCCTGAGCCAACAATACTTCAGGCACATGGATCTTATCTTCTCCCTTCAGTCTGTGGGAGTAACACCTGAATTGAGAGATCCCTCAAGGAAATTCATGAGTGCACTTCCCAATGAGTGGATGCTCTACTGTGTGTCTATGAAGAGGAAATAAAATCTGAACTTCCTCTCCATGACCGAAGTATATGGCATTCTAGATGGATCTGTGTAGGGATGGAAAACAAGACTGGCGGACAAGTGAGAAGACCTTTAAGCCTTCTTCCTTATGAAGAGAGTCTTAT
This sequence comes from Flaveria bidentis, assembly GCA_018326385.1. NCBI lineage: Eukaryota > Viridiplantae > Streptophyta > Magnoliopsida > Asterales > Asteraceae > Flaveria > Flaveria bidentis. The sequence continues at coordinate 10,654 of BJCM01008965.1, forward strand.
CTATGGTACCTCTAGTGTATCCATTCCTTAGTAGAAATTGAGGCAAGGTCTCAGACCACAGCCTAGGTGCTTGGTACAGCCCATCAAGAGCTTTATCCAACTTGCACACATAGTAAGGGTGTTATGGGTCTTCAAATCTTGGAGGCTAACACACATAGACTTCCTTATCTATATCCCTATATAGAAAGGCACACTTAACATCAAGCTGGTAGACAGCACAGTTCTTGGTGCAGCATAGGCAAGGAAGATCCTAACAGCCTCAAGTCTTGCAACAGGTTCAAATACATCAGTATAATCAATTCCTTCCTCTTGAGTATATCCTTGAACTATCAGTCTTGATTTGTTCTTGATAATCAAGCCTCTATTTTCTCTTTTATTTCTGAATACCCATTTTTTGCCTATAGGTACTTGACCAGATGGTAGTGGACAGAGGTTCCAAACCTTTTGCCTCTTGAATCGAAGCAATTCCTCTTGCATTGATTCAACCCAACTACTATGTTTTAAGGCATCTTCTACCTTCTTGGGTTCCATCTGTGACAAAAAGCATGAGTACACACAAACATTCCCATTTGGAGTCTGTCTCCTTGTTCTCATACCTTGAGAGACTTCTCTTATGATGTTCTCAACTGGATGAGTGTTGTGAATCCTAAGCCTGGGAATCACCTCTAGTTGCAAAGATAGATCCAGACTGGACATATTTGCTCAGGAGGTTGAACACTTGGTCCAGCTGATATTTCACACTCATGCAACGAGGACTGATTGAATAAATAACTAATATCATCAATGTTGGTTGGCTGAGAAGTTGCATTAATAGTTGCCTATTCCTTCAGAATTCTACTTCCATTAGCTTGGTGTTGTTCATTATCAAATGATGAGTTGTGAGAGTCACTTTGCTGAAAACGGGTTGAAGCTCCACTAGTTTCTGAGATAGTCATCCTGTCAGATCTACCAGTAGTGGGAGATTGATGTCCAGAGACTCTTGGAGAACTATGAAAAGGTTTGGACAACTTAAACAATTGATCATCATCAGAGTCACTTTGAGTACCTGTTCCAGCTAAAACATTCTCCCAAGATGGTTTAGAATAGTTTGGGAACAATTTTATGTCAAAAATATGATCAGGGTCATTCCCCCTAACATAAGGAGTGTGCTCATTACCAACAATATTGGATGATTCCTTAAATTTTTGATTTTTCATTTTGTAAACTTTATATGCAATAGAATTGGAGTAATATCCAACAAAGATATCATCATCCGACTTTTCAGCAAATTTTGCCAAATTTTCCTTTGTGTTAAGTATGGTACACCTACTACCAAAGGAACTTAGAAAGCCAATAAATGATGGCCTCTTCTTCCATAGCTCATAAGGGGTTTTTCCATGTGGCTTAACTACAAGAACCCCGTTCTGCACATAGCATGCAACTTTGAATCAGAAAACATGGTCTGAGTAGCCTCAATAAGTGTCATGTTCCTCCTCTTAGCAACACCATTTTGTTGAGAAGTTCTGGGAGCACTATATTGTCTGGTAATCTCTTTTGAGTTACAGAATTAGTCAAGAACTTGATTGTTAAACTCATTCCCTTGACCACTTCTGATTATCTTAACCTTGTGAAATTATTTGATTTTCTATTTTAAGAATAAAAGATTTTAAAGTTTCAGCAGTTTCAACTTTAGTTCTTAAAAAGAATACCCATGTAAATCTTGTAAAATCATCAACAATCACAAGGCAATATGATTTCCTTCCAATGCTCATTATACGTGTAGGACCAAAAAGATCCATGTGCAATAAGTATAATGGAGTAGTGATAGAGTTAACAACCTTGGATTTATGAGATATCTTGTGTTGCTTCCCTATCAGGCATGCAACGTAGTTATCTTTGCAGAAAAATTCCGTTTTAGGCAAACCATGTACCAAATTATTTTTAACCAACTTATTCATTGATTTAAAATTAACATGACACATTCATTTATGCCATAAGGTTGACTCATCACTATCAGCTTTGGAAAGAAAGCATGATACTTCAACTACTGGAAAAGCATTGTTCATATCAAGCTTGTACATATTCCCTGCTAAATCAATATTTTAGATTCATTGAGCTTGGATCTTAGGATGCATCTCGTTCAGATATAGAAATCAAAATTATGATGGGTGGACGTGTGTGAATTAAAGAACAAAGAGATGGATAATAATTATTTTATGATTTCATTAATGTTGATAAACAAATTACAATAAGAATCATAGATGGCTGATGAAATCAAACCCACCCAAAGGAGAGGATTTCTCATTGGGTGGTGATTCACACCATGAGAAACACACACACAAAAGCCATACTTGCAAAAACACACTAGTGGGTCTATTTATATTATTATTACAACATGACCTAATTTTGACTTTTCTAATTGTCTTGATCTTGACTTTGTCATGTTGTATTGTCTTGTATTGTTGTTTTTATTGTAATCAACTTGGTCTCTGAACTTGTACAATGAGATCTTCAGTTGGCTATAATTATGATTTGGTAAGATTTAGTTTATTCAATTATTGAACCCCAATATCCCCTCTCCTGGGATATCTAAGAAGCACAAATTCCTAAGGAATTGCCATCCCGGGTTTAATGATAATGCACTCATGTTCTGTGAAAAGCATTTAATACTTTTGATCACATAACTGAGAAACACTTAATAGGTTATGTTCAAGTTGTTTGACAAAGTTTACTTTGTCAACTTTTAAATTACCATTAGATATACTCCCTCTGCCAGAAATATATCCTCTGTCCTCACCTCCAAACTGGACAAGACCTCCATCAAAATGTTGAAATTGTTAAAAAAGAGATCTCTTCCCTATCATGTCCCTGGAGTATCCACTATCCACAATCTATATATTGTTATTCTTGTCATGCAGATGTCCGTGCACAATCCACATAAGATGAGATGATTAGTTTTGATTGGAAACCCAAGCCTTGTTGGTCTTGGGTTCTTCCAATGACGGTGACATATTGAACCATAGTTTATGCATGAGGGTTCAAAGGATGTCTTTGAGGCTGCAACATCTTCCTTGATTTTCCATTCCATCCCTTTGTTGATCATAAAAGACAAGCTTGATGAAGCTTATGCAGCTTGGTATTCTTCCGAAGCTTCTTTCTTTTCGAAAGAGACATTCACCACCTTTTCTTCCGAAGCAGTCTTTTTCTCAGAAGGTCTCAAAGAACTCTTTTGTTCTTTTGAGTTTTCTTCAATTTGTCTTTCGAAGCAATTTTCCCTTTGGAAGAATGAGTTTCTTCTGAAAGCAACTTTGCTTCCGAGACAAGTTTTCCTTTCTTTAACACTTGAACCATGTGATAGGGTCCAAATGTGAAACCTTCCTTGAATCATTTTCTTTTAACATTATTTTCATAATATGTGCTAGCAGGATTGTAGTAATAATCTTTGCCCTACAGACCACACATTATGCATGCAATGTTAATTTTCTGGGAACTTGAGGATTGCATTTTGTTGTTCTTTTTTTCTTCATCTGCAATCTTTCCCTTTAACTTTTAATCCTTTGGTAGGACATGAGTGTTAGTACTACACTCCTTTCCTGAATCAGAGTTTCCTACCACTTGAATCTGGCTAAAATAAACACACCCTTTTGCTTTGGGTCTATCTTTACCTTGGACTTGGCCACTTTTTGGGCAGTTTTTCTGGCTTCCTTAGCTTGGCTTCTTCTGGCTTTGGTGGTCAGAGTTTGATCATCACTGGTAAGAGTGGGTAGAATTACATGGTTCTTCCCTGTGATGGTTTCTATTATCACATCACTCTTTGACTCATGAAAAGGTGGGTCAGCAGATGGAAGCTCTTGCTCTTCAGTACCACACCTTGGTTGTCCGATAGAGTCATAAGAGATTGGTGGAGGAATTTCATTGGTTCCTAACACCCCTTTGTTTTGATAACACAATTTTGAGTGAGAGGATGATATAAGAATGACTTAGAAGTTTTGCTCGAAAATAGCATGCTTCCTAGTTTGAGCCTCAGCTATTAATAGCTTGGCTTGAGCCTCAGTCAATTTGGATATTAAATCCTTGATTTGAGTCCTGTAATTAGTGTGCTCATGTTTTAAAGAGGAAACTGTTTTTTCTAACTCCTCAATTTTATTTTGATAGTCAGATCAACCCTTTTAAATTCAACTTTCAAGATATTCAAGGGCTCAATGTTAGATTTAATTTCCATATTTTAGTCTTGGTACATTTTAACCTTAGGAATACAGGCTGGAGTATAGAGATGTTCATATACCTTTGTGTTGTCTGTTCCAACCATGAGTGCTTGAGCACGGGTGACATCTTGTACCATAAAGCTTCAATCAACTTCTTGAGCCACAACAGCTATCTTAGTTGACTTTCTAGAATTCAGGTGATGCAGATGAAGGAAGGATTCTTCATAAATCAATCTAAGTATGTCAATGACATAAAAAAAGATTTGAGATGAAAGATTGTAAGCCAGCCGAGACACCTATGCCTAGAAACCATAGTCTCTATCCTGACTCTAAGGGGGAAGATACTGATCAACATTAGTATAGGACAATTATTGGTTCTCTGATGTATCTCACAACGAGTAGACCTGATATTATGTTTGCAACTTGCATCTGTGCAAGATATCAGGCTGCTCTAAAGGTGTCTGACCTAGTTGCTGCCAAGAGAATACTCAGATACCTTAAAGGAGCACCTAAATTTGGTCTCTGGTATCCAAGGAACAACAATTTCAATCTCTATGGCTATTTAGATAGTGACTATGGTGGCTGCAATATAAACAAGAAATCCACATCAAGAGGATGTCAATTTATTGGTGGATGGATTATCTCATGGCAATGCAAGAAGAAATCCTACATTTCAACATCTACTGTTGAAGCTGAATACATTGCTGTTGCTAGTTGTTGTGCTCAGCTACTATGGATTCAGAACCAGATGATAAACTACGGATTCAACTTCATGAGTACTGCTATCCACATTGACAACAACAATGTTATCTCCATAACTGAAAATCTTGTAAAGCACTCCAAGACAAATCACATTGATATCAGGTATCATTTCATTAGAGATATTTGATATTCATGAGAAAAAGTCTCATCAAACTAATCAAAGTTGACTCAAATGAACAATATGGTGATTTGTTTATCAAGGCCTTTGATGAACAAAGATTTAAGTATCTCATTATAGCTATTGGGATGATAAACATTAACTAGTCTATCTCATTTGAAAACCTTTTAACAATCTGTAAAATCTTTTGTCAAAACAATTTAAGCCCATATACAAAAGGTCCTTTTAAAATTCTTCTAAGTATAAATTCTTCCAAAGAGGAATTAACCCTCGGAAGATGTCATATATATCTTCCAAAGCAATACTTATCCAAGGAAAACTTTCTTCTCGGAAGAGTTTTTAGTCTAAAAAAGAAGCGATTGATTGAATATCAGATCTAGTTTCAAAGCATATGAAAGTCTCCATTCGGAAAACAAATTTTACTCTCGGAAGTAAGAAATTTACCTTCGGAAGTAAAATTGGCTTTGGAAGAAGATTACCTTCGGAAATCTTTTATACTCGGAAGAAGACCTTACTGTGTAACGGAAACCTTTGGTCCCCTGATGTGCTCCAAATTATACATAAAAATCATATCAAAAGCACATCAATTATTCCTTAATATCTCCCTTAAAATGATGAAAATGTACTTAGAAATGTTAAGTTGTGTTTTCAGGCATTTTAAAGGGCAAGATGGACAAAAGAATCATTTTAAACAAGAAATTGAAGTAATCCGAGCTTTGGAGTCCAAGCATGGGGTCGTGCCTCATTAAACACGCCCGCATGCCTTGCCAGAAACACACTCCCGTGCTAAATTAACACACCCATGTGTTTGGATATCTGACAGGACAAAAAGTATTGTCCCCTAGAAGTAAGCACGGGGTCGTGCCCAGCTAGCATAGGGTCGTGCCCCACCTTCAACACGGGGTTGTGCCCCATTTAGCCTGGGGTCGTGCCCGACATAACCTGCACGTACGAGCTGACCAACATTCGTAAGCATTGTACTAGCACGGGGCCATGCTTAAACACTTCAAAAAGCCTATAAATACGAGCCTAAGTTCACCATATTTGGCAAGCTTTGGTGGGAGAGTCACTTTGCAGAATTCTCTTGTGAATCAAGTCTTCAAGATCATTTGGAGGCTCGGGAGGTGCATACAACACTTGGAAGAAGCTCGAGATTGTCTAAACGTCATCCATTATGGATTATCGGTTTGATTGTTCCATTTCACTGATGATTTCATATCTATCTTCTTTGTTATGTGTTGTTATGTTCAAGCTCATTATAAGCTAAACTTTTTTATCATCCAAATCGGATGAAACTTATGTAATTTGTGATGAACTACTGGTGTGATAAATATTATGTTAATGTTATGGTGGTCTTGGGTTAACTATCGATGGGTAGCATCTAAATTTGAACGGGGAATTATAAATTTATGGTTTGTGATTGTGATTGTCATACACGGTTGAAAAATGTATGATCAACTTTCATTCACGAAACCGGTCTTCATAATAAATCCATGGCTAATGAACTAGAAATGGTTATTAGAAATCATATCACTTTAACTTTCTAATCATTTGCGGGTTCCCTTTTTTTAGTTTGAGAAATCTTCAGTAATTGTTACGGTTTTCTAAAATTAATGGTATGTTAGGAAGGAACTGTTGGGTTTTGTTACATGTAAAACAAAGCTAGTTTAACCATTTAAACTATAAAAACACAGCAGAAAGTAGGGTTTAAAATGAGGTTACCAATCTGAAATTTAAATCATTTTTAAACCATAAACAAAACCCAAGAACATGGATCAATAATATATGTGAAATAGTATGTTATCAAAATCAAAAACAATCATAGGGGGTTCAAAGAAACAACCTTTCTTGCACAAGATGTTGTAGGTGGAAGAAATGAAGATGATGATGTTCTTGCATGTCTAGCCTTCAAAAGAGAAGGCATCAAGCTTGTATACCCACAAGCTTAAACAAACACCTAATCTTGTTAGGTAGAAGAGCACCAAGACCAACTCCCTTTTGAACAATCCGAATCAGCCAAGAAGTTCTTGAAGAGCAGTCAAGAAATCCGAAATTTCAGCCCCTTTTTCCTTCTTGAATCCGAAAATCTTTTGGTTCTTTGAGAGAGTGTCTTGCTTTGTGTGTGTAAGAGAAAGTATAGGTTTTGGAAGAGTGTAAGAGTGACTAATGTCTTCCAAAGACCAAGACTAAAAGTGGAGTCACAATGCCCACAAGGGGCGGCCGAAACCCATGTTCAAAATGGGTTCCCCCCATTATGAAACTTTTATAAAATCTTACTCTTTCAACCTTAGTTTAGAAAATAAAACCTATTTTAATTTTATAACATTAACACACTTTTATTTGTTATTATTTAACCAACTTAAATAATGAAACAAATAATTTCTCATGAACAAATTATCCATATAATGTTGTTCTTT
>BJCM01008973.1:0-12729 GCA_018326385.1 Flaveria bidentis
TTTATTTTTAAAAATAAAAATTAAAACAAAATTTTAAAAAGTTAATATCACTGTTTTATTATTTATAGTCATTTTTCATACGTAATTTCAGTCATATTATATCTTAGAATATTATTTTATAATTAATAAATTTATTATATAAATATTTTATTTATTTAACCCGTGTAATACACGAGTTTACTAAAGCTACTTAAGATAATATATTGTCATACTCTCAAATATGTGTATTTGTTGTTAAATGCATGTGTTTCTTGTGGGGAAGGAAACTTTTTTTGTTTTTTTAATATGTTCCAACTAACAGGCGTATGTGCATGTCGTTTGACAATAATGCTATTGAGAATTTATAACAACTAAGTTGCACATATGCTTCTAAATTGAACATTTCTTATATACGGCTCAGTTCAACGTTTTTTAAGACTTTAGTTTAACCAAAAAATCAGGCTCTTTTCAAAAGAAAATTATGCAAAACCCTTTTTTAATCCAGATCTGAGACCAATAATCTAAACACTTAAGCAGTAAATCAAAGGTACACTTCATAAACCTAATCAAATTTATCAAAAGCAGTTAAAGAACTATTTTTTTTAATCCTCGCCAGTGTCGTATCACTCTTAGCATCCTAATTAAATTAATCAAAAGCCCTCAAATAGTAAATCAAAGCAGGCCAACCAAAAAGCAATTAAAGCAACTTATGAACCTAATCAGTTTTTTTTAACAAAAGCAGTAAATCAAAGGCTTAAAGAAAGTAAGCAACCTAATCAAATATATTAAAAAAAGCAATTTAAACAAAAGCAAAATTAGAATTCAAAATTCAAATATTTGAATTTAGAGAATCATAGGCTATCAAATACTAATTGTGAGTCCTTCATTAGTGATTCTTTGAACAAAGCGAAAACAAATTTAAAATTAAGAGAATCAGAGTGGTGATTGATCTCAAGCCTCAAATGAATTCTGGTTTGTAGGTCGATCAAAGAGACCAAAGGGGTGATCGGTGATTTATCAAAGGGTATCTAGAATTAGAATGCTTTGTGGGTTTATTGCTTACTGAATTGTGTCATCACTCATCTGCAGGTCTGCTTTGTGTCTCAATTCGGCTCTTTAATAGCCGATCATCATCAATTGGATTGCTTTGTTAGTTGTGTTAGGATTCTTCAGTAACCAATAAGATCATTAGAACTCATCTCTTAGCAACTAACTGCTTTAATGCGTTGGCAAGGGCCTAATATGACTTTTTTAATGGAGGCCTTTGTTTTAGGTGTCCCCAAACTCGGTGCATCACATGTTATACTATGGGGTAAGGCCTACTTATAAATGTATGTGGTTCTATAGAGAGAGTAGAGAGAGACAGTAGAGGGAACTGAAGATTCAAGGCTCGGTTGATCTCGAAATTGAAGACAGGTGTTCGTGGGCATCCAAACAACAAGAAAACACCAAGAATCCAGGTAAGAAACATCATTTAATCTCTCATGTTGATGTAAACCCGGATTCTAGGGCTTGGGTTTTTGAAAGTGGCAAAGATTATCCCAAAACTCATATTTTTGTGTAATAAAACATGTAAGAAGCTTAGATATAGCTTACTGGGTGATAAACCAAGGTTTTGGATGTAAAATATTGAAGTTTTGAGTCAAAAATGGGTTGGTTCGTAATTTTCAGTCCTTTCTGCGAAATTAGGGTTCATCCAGCGAAACTATGTAGTCGTCCAGCGAAATTATGGATCTTTCTGCGAAATTATAGTTTCGCAGGTAGATTCGCAAAGTTGCATTTCCAACGAAACTGGCAGCGAAACTAGCAGTGAAGATGCCAGCGAAACTGCTGGTGAAGCTAGCAGCCAAACTGCTGGCAAAACTAGCAGCTAAACTGCTGATCTTGCAGCGAAATTAGGCAGAAATTAACTCCTTTGAGTGTTAACTTATCTGCAGGTTGTGTAGTGCAATCCTTGCTTTAAAAGCTTGATTGAGAAGCTACTTATCGAGTACATGTGAGTTCAAGATCCCCTATTTTAAAGGTTTTGAACTAGTTTGAGGCTGAAAATGCATACTAAGTATACGTTTTAAACGACCAAGTTTTTAAGAGGTTTTAACAGGAAGATCGGAATTTTTTATAAGGAAAGGTGTTATATAAAAGTGTTAAAAAAATTCACGTTGACCTGGCAGCGCGACCCAGCCAAGGGCGTTGCCCCTTGGACCCCACTAGGGGTTGCTGCCCCTAGGACCCCGCTGTCAGGGGCTGCCGCCCCCGAACCCCCGCTGTCCCGCGAAGGATCAGTTATGTTTTATGATGACTTACGCTTGTTGTGCATATGTTTATGTATGTGAATGGATGATGCATGATGTTATGATGATGTGTGATGGGGTTTGCGATGTTTACGTGATGCTATGTATGAATGTGTTATGTTGACTTTATGTTCCTATTATGTGCTATTCCGTGACTTACGTGTTATGATTATGAAATGAACGGAAAGTATTATGTAACGTAAAGTAGAAGCTAATGATAATGAGAAGTGGAACGTAAAGAAAGAAAGATGAATGCATACATTAATGAACGAACGAATGAAAGAAAAGTCTTGCAAGCAATATATGGAGGTTCACACCCAATGAAGGGTGTTAGCTCAACTGTATGTGGGTTAGCTACCCTGGAAGGATGCACACTGAGGTCTAATCCATGCGATTGACCATACGCATGAGATCCTTGCCGCTTACCCCGGTACTGTGGTCAGGCCACCGGGCACAATGTATGGGAGTCTATTTATAGACTTCAGCCCAGTACCCGCTTTATGCATGACGGTGGGGTGAAGCACATGGTATTGGTCCGAATGAAAGTAAAGATTAATGATCTATGTACGGAATAAACGTTACGAAGGAAAAGGAATGAATGAATGATAATGAATGATAACGAGTAACGTGCGATGAACGAATGAATAATCAAGATAACAATGATATTATCTATGTGTACGTATGATATGTGATAATGTACGAAAGTAAAGAACGGTTTTAAACGAAAGTAAAGTATGTTATATTTTAAAAGTAGAACTCACTCAGCAACGCTGACTTTTATGTGTTTCCAGTTGGCAGGTAAAGGTTGCTGAGGATGGCACGGGGCGGTTACTTGGTTCTTTTTGGATGGCATCCGTATTTATAATGCTTTTGTGATGTAATGCAACATGTATTTTGTAATTGGATAACGATGTATTATTTTGCAAAAGTTTTTATAACGAAATGGAATGTTTGTTTTAATGTTTCCGCTGCAATGTTTTACTTAAATTAATATAAGTATATGTTTTATGTGCGATAATTAACCAGCTGTGAGCGTTCCGGGAACGGGTTGAGTTGATTTCAAGATATAAGGCTTTCCTATTATAACAAGTTGTTCAAAATGATCCCTTGTTCTTCTATCAAAATTTTGTTTTTCTTAGAGACATAGGTTCAAATATCCATGGATTTGTTGTTTGCTTATTTGCTTCATATAATTCATAAAACGCTATTTTTCTCAAAGCTTCTTGTTTATATATCTCATCAAAAGGTGCTATTCGATAATGTCTATCAAGCAAATCCCGCGCAAACCCGAGTGAAGATCTAATTGTATTAGTACATATAATTGATTTCTTTTGTGTAATTCTAATCGATAGAGGCTCTTTGATAAGAGCTACAAGATCTCGTGCATTTAAAGCCATGGTTATGGACTTGAATCCGCTAGTATGGAACATTCTCTTTTCAATGTGAAATCGCCTAGTATATGAAAAAGTGAAAAAGAGTCTTTTCGTTATCTTTTTTTGATGAACACTCGACATTTTCAACTGACAAATAAAAAAAATGTTTTTCATTTTTGCAATTGAAATAATGAACCTCTCAATATTAATTTTTCCTGTATATGATTCTAAAACTTAGGGTTATACACAGACTCTAGCATTAAGAAAGAACAACATATGTTAGCACATCGACAGTCATGTGTATGACTACATGTTTTTAGTGATCTTACTGATATCAAAATATCTTACGTAAAAAATTGCATATATGAAAAGGATATAAGGCAAGAAAGTTTAAAGACACAGATAAGATATTTACTTGAAACACCAATAAAATTATCATATATGCATATAAACATAAATATAATACTTTACACTATCATCATATCATGCATAAATAATAAATATCTTAGTTAAAGTTAGATAATATATAATATTTATTTTATGGATTGATGTATGACATCAATTGTGTCGCAAAAATAATGTATGACAAGGAAAGGTACTATGAGATAAAGGTCTGTTTCCATTACACGGTTTGGACTTTGGACCACTTCGTTCGCAGCCGGAACATAAAAATAAAATTTCTTTTCCGACTCTTCTTCCTTTAGTAAAACGTGATTCTTGTTTAATGTAATATAAATACGCTCACCTCAACTCTAATTATATCAACTTTTGCGTTTTGACAACAATATTAAAAATATAATAAATTTCTATGTTTTATTCAATTCTTTTAAGTATCTATATCACAATTAAATATAAAACTATTTTTGTACCCTGCAGGAAAAATGGGCCACATTTCATAATAATTTAAGTACGTGTTTGGAAAATGAAGTTATAAAGATAGATAAATCTATTCATCAGTGTAATTTCGAAAATACTACAAGTTTTATTGGGATTTATAATTCTGTACGTCAAAATGGCCAACCGAAGCAAAGATAATATTTATTTGGGTAAGGTTTAAATAAATAATTCAATCCATTAAAATTGAAAAATATAAGAACTAATCTCCACCGTCAATCTTCTTAATTAATGATTGAGTTGATCGTTAATCAATGTTTGAGATTAGATTATAGGAAAAATTTGTTATAAGTTACATTTTAGAAAAATAGTCACTTTTGTTGACTTTCTACAAGTTCTTGTATTTTTTTTAAACGTTTATAACTTTTATGTACAACAATATGTTTTTATAAAAATTACACCATAAAAACAAACGTTAATTTATCTTTATAGAGAGTATAGTATTGTTATGTAACAATATAATAATTTTTTTATGTTTTAAAGCTTACATCTCACCATTGTGTAATTAATTTAGTTAATTGTGTCTTTTTGATAATTATTGTGTTTTTTCTAAAATGACAAAATTTAAAACAAATATAATGGTGGAATATGTGTATATCTAATATGTATAACACAATAATAAATTAATAACAAATAATCTAATACATTAAAAACAAGGATAAAATAACATAGTGTCTCATTGTGTTTTGTGATCATTATTATGTTATATGAAACACTATTAAGTCTTGAAAATATATTGATGAAATAATATTATTGTATACTTCTAATTGTAAAGTATAATGATAGATAACAATAAATTTATATAACTATAAAATACAATGACAAAATTAACACATTGGGTTATCTTAAATATTATTGAGTTTTGAAAAGTATATTGATGAAAGTATATCATTATGTACTTTTAATTGTAAAACATAATATCAAGTTTATAAAATGTACAAATAAATGACAAAAATAACATAAAATGATCTAAAATAAAAAAGACAATGATGAATACATATAGCAAATGATGTAAAATATACGATACAATAAACTGGTATTTGACAAATTACGTATAAAACACAATGAGTCAACATATTTGACACAATGAGCAAAATGTCATCATCTTTAAATCAATATAAGGATGCGTGTCAAGCACACAATACTTTTTAAACTTTTTAAATTAAATCCCTTTTTAGTAAACCCTCGTTTTATAAACATTTTAGATAATGTCTAGCTAGAATTTAGTTTATGTAATAAAGGGTTATCATCATGAACTAATATCATTAGAATTATAAGAACTCTTAGCAGTAAATTTGTAAAATTTCAGTTTATTGTATCAAATATTTTTAAAATTGGTTATATATATTCAACACATAATTTATGCTTTTAGATCATTTAGTGTTATTTTTATAAAGGAATTGTAGTTAGAAGATCAATAACTTAAAAATCCTAAGAGTCATAAGACCACTTTTAGATTTAAAATATTTGGGGTTCGTACCAAATGTTAAATCGGATAAAACTCAGGTTTAAAATGAAATATGATTTGCGTGGTTGAAAATATGATTCAGCAGAATAAAGATGACCAAAGGAGTTCAATTCGTTTTCGCAGGGGGAATCACCAAGAAACTGTTATTTGGCATTATACTTTTCAATTTGAATTTTGTTTAAAGTTGCACAATTTTTCACCTTCAATTTCACATGTAAAGTTTAAGATAAATCAATATTTAATGCATTTTTAATTAATCAATTTTATACCTTTTCCGCTTAACCCCAATCACTGGTTTTGCTTTTTGCGTTTTACTAAGGGTTGTCATTTCTTGGACCCTGCTACTAGGGGTGTGTAAGAAACAATAATAGCTGAACATTAACCAAAATAACCAAACCTTAACCAAATAACCGATGAAACTGAACATGAAAAAATAATGCCAATAAAAAACCGATGGTTTGGTTTGATGGTGTTTTAAAAACTGTATTTTCGGGGTATCGATTTTGCTTGTAACAAAAACCTAAAATCCGTACCAAAAACATACCAACCAACTTTGTAAATTTAGAGGTGCTTTCATAACTTATAATCATGATTAGACTATTAGTTATTAAATTAAGGGGTTTGTTTCATCATTTTAATGGTTCAAATGTCTGAATGATTTAACACTTAATGGTTCAGAGTGTTTGTTTCGCGAACAAATGTCTGAATAGTTCAAACATTTGTCTCTGAATGGTTAAACAATATACTAATATTGAATGGTTAAAACCTTTTATCTGAATTGGTCAGACATTTATCTTTGAATAGTTAAACGATATACTAGTTTTTAATGGTTCAGACCTCTAAATAGTTCAGCACTTAATGGTTCAGACCTGAATATGTATATTATATTAAATATTAATAAAATAATGTGAGCCTAAAATTTTTAGTTTATTTATATTATTTTTCTTTAAACACTTGAAGCCCAAAATTGGCAAAAATAGAATGAGACATTTTATTGTTATGTTTTATATTTTATATCATTTTGTATTATTTTAGATTAATTAAGTGTTAATTTATTATTGTGTTTTACATATTAGAATTACACAACAATTTTATTTCACCATTAGGTTTTGTTAGAATCTACATTTTAGAAAAACACTGTAACGCCCGGATATCTTCTTTGAAGCCGACGAAAGAAGAAAAAGAAATAAGGTCCAAAGTCGGGGATCAAACTTGCCAAAACGGGAGAAAGATTGGATGAATAGGGAAATAACAGGGGAGGGCAGCCCACACCCTCCCCCATAGTTGTAAAATTCTGCCAAGAGGAGAATAAAGGGAGAAAAAAAGGGTCTCAAGCTTGATTCTTGTGTATTCGAGCGTGAAAGTTGAAGTGTAGCGGGTTGAATCGCAGCTGTACTCGACGGTGTTGTTTGTGTGAGTTCTAAGACCCCTCTTTTACAAGTTTTCAAATGATTTTGGGGCTGGAACACATCTGAAACCCGTTTTTGTAATGTGTGTGTTGAACCCGTATGTGTGTGTTTGTGTGTGATGCGAGTGGAGTTTGTTTTCGGGCTTGTGTGTGCTTGAATGGTGTTATGGTATGTGTTTCTAAGGTTTAGGATGGTTGATTTGGGCTTAGAACGAGTTTGGAAGGGTTGGAAGGCCGAAAAGTGCAGATTAGGTTCGGGATGAACTGCATTCTGCATCAGCTAGGGTTAGGCGACCAAATGGCATGCGACTGAGGCCATACTGCCGAAAGGAGTGCGACTGAGGTTCATTCACATGTGAGTCGTGCGACTGAGGTCCATTAGCTTGTGAGTCGTACGACTGAGGGCCAATCGCATATGATTTGTGCGACTGAGGGTCCATACGCCTAGATCCATCCTCATTAGGTCCATTCACATGAAATTCATCCGCATTAGATTCAACGCATGTGAGTCGTGCGACTGAGGGTCCATACGCCTGGGTACTCATCCGTATTAGGTTCAGTCGCCCTTGGTGTCCATCCGCATAGTTCCATTCGCATATGATTCATTCACCTGATGTACATTCACCTAAGTGTTCAGTCACCTGGGAGGCCATGCGACTGAATGGTGCCCATACGCCCAAGTAGGGCTTGTGTACCCGAGGGAATCTAGTTTATTTACTGACTTTCGAGGGAAAGTGCAGATGTAAGTTTTGACGTGGAAGATTCCCAGGAGTTCATGTAAGATGACTTTTGAGGTCATAGAGGTTATGTTAGGCATGGATGATGTTGTTGTATGATTATGCATGATGTATGTTATGTGTAACACCCGGTTATTTATTTTTGAAGCCGACGAAAGGAGAAAAAGAAATAAAGTCCAAAGTCGAGGGACCAAACTCGCCGACGAGAGAAAGTTGGGTGAGTGGGGTATTTAAAATGAGAGGGCAGCCCTCACCATCTCCCCACACCCAAAATTCAGCTAAAGAAAGAAAGGAAGAGAGAAAAGAAGAGAAAGGTTGGTTCGAGTGGATTCAAGCGTGCAAAATCATCGTATAGCGAATCTAATCGAAGCTCTTCTCATTGTGGTCATTTGTGTGAGTTCTAGGACCCCTCTTTTACACGTTTTTGAATGATTTTGGGGCTGGAACACATCTGAAAATTGTTTTTGAAGTGTGTGTATTTGACCCGTTTGTGTATGTATGGGTATGTGTATGATTCGTTTGGATCTTTTTTTTGAGCTTGTGTGTGCTTGAATGGGGTTGTGGTGTGCATTCTTAAGGTTTATGATGGTTGATTTGGGCTTAGAACGGGTTTGGAAGAGCCTGGAGGTCGAAAATGGCAGATTGGGTTCGGGATGAACTGCATTCTGCATCAGCTAGGACTAGGCGACCGAATGGAGGCCATCCGACTGATTGGGGTGAGATTGAGGTTCATTCGCACGATTGAGGTTCATTCGCACGATTGAGGTTCATTCGCACGATTGGGGGCCAACCGCATGGGGAGTCATGCGACTGAGGGCCCATTCGCATAAGTGCTCATCCGCGTTAGTTCCATCCGCATTAGCTCCATTCGCATGGGACTCATCCACATTGAGTTCATCCGCATGAGGGCCATTCGCATGGGTGTTCATTCGTATAGGTGTTCATCCATATTGGTCCATTCGCATAATGTTTAGTCGCCTAGAGGCCATGCGACTGAAGGGTGCCCATACGCCCAAGTAGGGCTGGTGTACCGGGGAAAACGTAGTTTATGTACTGACTTTCGGGGGAAAGTGAAGATGTAAGTTTTGACATAGGAGATTCCCATAAGTTCATATAAGTTGACTTTTGAGGCAATAGACGTTATGTTGATCATGATGATGTATGACATTGCATGATTATGCTTGATGTATGCTATGTATGTATGATGATGCCCTTTATGATGATGTTATTGACTGTGTATGTTGTGTTCCTTGCTGTGTATGTTTATCTTTCCCATGGCTTTATGTTGAATGTTAATGAATGAAATGAAAGTATTATGTAACGTAAAGTGGAAGATAATGAAAAGAGGAACGAAATGAAAAATGCATGCATTAATGAATGAACGAACGTAAGAAAGTCTTGCAAGCACATGTATGGAGGTTCACACTCAATGCGGAGTGTTAGCTCAACCGTGTCCGAGTTAGCTACCCCATGAGGATGCACACTGGGGATTAATCTGTGTGATTAAGCAAATGTATGGAGGTTCACACCCAATGAGGGGTTGTTAGCTCAATTATGTGCGGGATATATACCCCATGAGGATGCACACAAGGGTTCAGTCTTTGTGATTAACTAGACGTATGGGGTCCTTGTCGCTTAACCCTAGATGAATTTTGGTGCTCTAGAGGGGGGTTAAGAACATGACAGGACCTAGATGAAAACGAGAAGATAATAAAAGTACGAAAAGAACGATGATGAAGATAATAACTATTATCTATGTATACGTATGACGTATGATCACACGAAAGAAATGAACGATTTTAATGAAAGAAAAGTATGTTTTATTATAAACCTAGAACTCACTCAGCAATGCTGACTTTTATGTGTTTCCAGTTGGCAGGTGATGGTTGCTAAGGATGGCACGAGGCGGCTACTTAGCTCTTTTGGATGGCATCCATATTTATAATGCTTTTGTGATGTAATGCAACATGTATTTTGTAACGGATAATGATGTATTGTTTTGCAAAAGCCTTTATAATGAAATGGAATGTTTTGTTTAAATGTTTCTACTGCAACGTTTTTATGTAAGATAACAAAAATATAGGTTTTATGTGCATTGATTGACCAGCTGTGAGTATCCCGAGAACGGGCCTTTACATTATGTATTTATGATGCCCTGTATGATGATGTTGACTGTGTATGTTGATGTTCCTTATTATTATGTATGATTATTTTCTCTTGGCTTTACGTTGAATGTTAATGAATGGAATGAAAATTATTATGTAACGTAAAGTGGAAGATAATAAAAAGAAGAACGAAATGAGGAATGCATTCATTAATGAACGAACAAATATAAGAAAGTCTTGCAAGCAAATTTGTGGAGGTTCACACTCAATGAAGAGTGTTAGCTCAACGGTGTGTGGGTTAGCTACCCCAGAAGGTTGCACACTGGGGTCCAATATTTGTTATTGACCATATGTATGGGATCCTTGCCGCTTTCCCTAGGTGCTGGAGTCAGCTTCGTCCACAATATTCGAGGTCTATGAAAGACCTCAGGCCAAGTAACCAGTTTCGTGCACAATGTTCAGGGTATAGCATAAGGCATTGATGCAGAACGAAAGAGAAAAGATAAGTGGTGAATGTACTTGCCCTAGGTACTTGAGTCAGCTCCGTGCCCAATGTTCGAGGTCTATGAAAGACCTCAAACCCAGTTACCCGCTTCGTGCACAATGTTCGAGGTAATGTACATGTCATCGAAAGTAATGAACGTACGAAAGAAAGTAAGAAAGTATGAATGAATGTGAATGAAAGTAACAAAAGTGAATGATAATGACGTACGATGAATGAACGGAAGTTAACGAATGAATGATGAAGATAATAATGATATTATCTATGGGTACGTATGATGTATGATCGCATGAAAGTAAAGAACGGTTTTAATGAAAGAAAAGTTTGTTTTATTATAAAACTAGAACTCACTCAGCAACGCTGACTTTTTTGTGTTTCCAGTTGACAGGTAATGTTGTTGAGGATGGCACAGGGCGGCTACTCAGCTCTTTTGGATGACATCCATTTTTATAATGCTTTTGTGATGTAATGCAACATATATTTTGTAACTTGATAACGATGTATTGTTTTGCAAAAGCTTTTATAATGAAATGAGGTGTCTATTTTGATGATTTCCCTGTGATGTTTTATGAAAGTAAAAGTAATTATAAGTTTTATGAGCAATGATTGACCAGCTATGAGCGTCCCGGAAATGGGGCCTTACAAGTTGGTATCAAAGCCAAAGTTTAAGCGAAACGGGTAAATTTTCAAAATAAACCTAAACTTAAAATGAAAATGGGACCGAAAGGGAAGGGATGCTAGTCTGAGTAGCTGCGTGCCATCAGGTATTTTTGTAATGTTAACCGGTATTATGTGCGCATGTTATGTGGTTATGTGTTGTTTGTAGATTTAGATACAGATGTAGTCAGGATAGGTAATGCTTGGGGTATGAAGAGTAAAGTAAGTTGCTAATTACAACTGGCCACTGTAATTAGAGACTTACTATACTTGACATAAACTAAGTTGTTCCCTTGAATGACCGTGTTGGTATTTGAACCTTTCAGTGTGTGTGTGAATGGCTGGTGGTAGATCTTCTAAAGCTTCACGTGGTGGAGGTAGTGGTGCTGAACCGCAACCCAAGAGGGGATGACCCAGAGTTCAAAAGGTGGTTCATGAGGAACCCGAGACCCCTCATCCGGAGGGTGGTGATAAGAGCGCTAACTTGAGAGCCACAGTAAAGGAGGCTGTTGTTGAGGAAGTCCATCAGGTCATGCAGACAATCTTACCGTCTGTGGTGACTGAAGTTATCAAGGTTGTATGGGAAGGGGAAAGAAAGGAGAAGAATAGGTCCTCGGGAGGACGGGAGCAACTGGAGCCTGAAATGGTTCTCTCTGATGATGAAGAAGAGGAAGAAGAAGAGCCTGCGCTAGAGGAGGTACGAGGCTGTAACTATGGGGCGTTTCAACGATGCAAGCCCCCTACTTTTGATGGTAATGGCACTGCTGCTGCTGCTCAACAGTGGGTGAGAGAAATGGAAGCGGTTTTAAATATCAGCGGGTGTCGAGAGGATCAAAAGGTGAAGTTTGCTACCATTCGTGGACTCAGCTTTATGTTGATGGGACAATATTGTCTAAGCTGAGGGTAGTCGGGCTATTGGGAGAATGAGATGGTCCGAGCTGAAAAAGTTGGTGATTGAGTAGTTTTGTCCTCACCGGGAGATGGATAAGGTGGAAAGGGAATTCCTGCAGCTGGAGGCGGGAACGATGACACATCAGTAGTACACCACCAAGTTTAACGAAATGGCACGTCTGGTGCCGGATCAGGTGACGCCTCTGTCACGAAAGATTAAGAGGTACATTCAGGGCTTGCCGACGGATATCCGCAAGCACATGATCGCCGCCCGAACGAGCACGTTTAGGTCGGCGGTGGATTTGGCAGGGAGATTGTATGATGAGAGGGCTAAAGTGGTGGTGGCTGAAGGTAGCAAGAAGGGTGGTGGTGATCGGAACTAGAATGGGAAGAGGTTTGGTCGGGGTGATGCCTCGACGGGTAA
>BJCM01009023.1:2752-18596 GCA_018326385.1 Flaveria bidentis
TTCTAAAAAAGTTTGATGTTTTAAACAAAATTTATTTTATAAAAATTCATTTTTTATGAATATCCTCAATATTTCTTTTTAATTTATTTAAATAAAGTTTTGAATTACAAAAACATTAAATGACATTATTAGTAATTAATATAATTGTTTAATTTGAGAGAAAAACGAGAAGATTTTAATGAGAATAAATATAGTGTTCACACGTGTACTACTTAGTTACTTTTTATTAGAGTAGAAAAATTTATACTATTACTACTAGCTTTAGTAAACCTGTGTATTAGACTATTTGAATAAAAATATTAAATAAAATAAAAACTTATTAGTTATAAAATGATATGTAAGTTAATATATGATTAAAATCTTTCTTATTATAAATAGAATTAAAATTTTGTTTAAAACAAATGTTTTAAAAAAATCATTTTTAAATAATTTCTTATTATAACTCCTAATATTAATTATTTTTTTGTTTATAGATATTTTACCTTTTATAAATACTAATTTAAAATATTTATCTCTTCTAAAAAGTTTGTTGTTTTGGAAAATTTTATTGTTTTATAAAAAATTAACTTTTAGTAGTGTAATACACGGGTTGAAAATATAAAAAAAACTATATAATTCATAGAGGCCTAAATATTTCGTATGATTAAGTTACGTATTATTATAACAATGAAAAATAAAAGTTATATTTATAAGTTATAAATATTTGAATATTTCTTTAAATAATATAACCCACTTGTCTTAAAATGATCACACTAAGCTAAAATATTTAATATATCAATTAATACTTTTTATCTTTTTATATGTTTTTAAATTGAATCTTATTTGCCTATAAAAATATGTATAGTTCAAAACAATATGGTTACACAATTAAGTTGATAATATAAAAAAATTAATTCAAAACAAAATGAATTATTACTATATATTTAGTTTTTTAAAATAAAACTTGACTAAAATAATATATTAATTTAGGCGAGAAATTTTTTTCAATGAGTAACGTGAGAGCGCCATGTGACATCTTAATTACTTTTTTATTATATACTATAGACTATAAGTTATTTCTTTAAAGATAACATTAATAAAAAAGGTCTCTTTCTTACTTTATTAAAAAACCATTATAATCTAAAAGATAAAAATAATTTTATTATAAATTAATGTGATTATTTAATAAAAGAGACAAATGAGAAATAAATTGATAAGAATTAATGTGATTTTGACACGTATCGCTTCTAGTTACCATTTTATTAGATGATGGAGATAATGATATTAGTAGTTTGTTTACGTGAGACTAGCTTACTTGATAGATGCTTTTGTTCTTTAGATTGGAGTAAGGGTGTTCACGAGCCGAGCCGAACCGACCGAACCTTTGCTCGTGCTTGGCTCATTTACAAACCGATCCGAGCCGATCGGCTCGTTTACAACCGAGCGGAAAATCGAACGAGCGTTTTTCGAGCATTAAATTTTCGAGCGAGCATCGAGCGAGCGCAAACGAGCGGCGAACAATTTATACAACTCAACTATCTAGTGTGTCATATGATTTATACCGCAACGAATAATGTTTCATTATATAATATTTTCATTGATAACAATACGTTGTGGCTGACGATAAAACTAAGTCTGTAGCCGATAAGGCGGATATCATATTGTAGAGAACGATAACGGTGAAAGCGAGAAATGATCGAAAAAATATCTCTTAAGGGATTAGAATTTCACTTTTATGTTTAATGTAAAATTCTTTATTAGGTTAATTGATCAAGTATGCATAAATATAATTGTATATTTGTATATAATGGGTCAAATCTATTAGAGTGTTACGTATAAACTATATATGCATATTAATTCGAGCCGATCCGAACCGAGCCGACCTTTGCTCGTGTTTGGCTCGTTTGTAAACTAACCAGCCGTTTAAAAAAAAGGATATTATTAAACACAACATATTAATCGTGGTATTAAAGACTTAATTACAAGTAGTTATCAAATACAAGTTTAAGCCCGTGTCACACATTCCTTTTAAATTGTAATATTAAAATACAAAAATACTTAACAACACGACAATCTAGAATCTTGCAAATTTATATTAAATATTAACTTTTGGGGGAAAGGATTAAAAATTATATGAAAGAGACAAGTAATGTGAACTATGCTATTATATTAATTATATGTGTATGAATGCTATTGACTCCCAAAGGTCAAATGACGAAAGTCAAAGAGGTTTATAATCTATAAAGTATAAACTTGTTTAGAAGATGGATATGTGAATGGAGACTCTACGGTATGACCACGGCTTTGACCTATCCATTTACGATACGTGTCAAAATAATTTATTCTACCACAAATTAAAATAAACACTTGCTATATGTGTTAATGTATTTTAAATTAGAATGTGACATCTTACCCAAAAGGTGTTAGATATGAAGAATTAAAAACAATTAATAACGACAGATAAAGTAATATTTGTTATTATTTTTGTAATAAATGGAAAACGTGGGGAACTCTACGTCCCCTTGCAGGAGCACGTAAGGATCTCGGGTACCGACGAACTCATATATTTTTTTTTGAAGGGTAGAAATTTTTTAAAATTCATATCATTATCACTAGATAATAATTTTTTGGGTCCGGATGGGTCGAACTGGGTTGGGTAGGCTCATAATCAAAATTATATATTTTTATTCTAAAGTTCATAAATTACAATTGAAGATTTGAAGTTTGTAATTTTTCAAATTTCAGTTCATATTTTTCAATATCTAATCAATTAACCATATAAGCAACAAAAGTAACTATTTTATAGAGTAAAACTCAAATACTTAATAATTTTACATCAATGCGGTAGCCGGAAGTGGTTATAAGAAAAACGACGGCCATAAGGGCAGCGTAATGATCAGAATTGAAAATTTTTAGCTGATTATAAGTCAAATATTAGGTTTAAAACTTAACTGGGCCTAACATTTAGAAATTAAATGATTGCAAAATTTAGAAATTAACTGGGCCTAACATTTAGAAATTAAAAGACCACTAATATTTTTAAAACTAGATTAAACTTCAAACATGTCATTTAATTTGTCCACCGGTCAAACCAATTTAAAAACAACCTCATAAATTATATAATTCTGAAAAACCACATTACTTGTTGTGTAATTTATTATAGTTTTTCTTTTTATAATTATATATCACTCATGGCAAACCACAGTATTGTGTTTGTAACCATATATGCTTATGTAATCTGTTCGTTAATTATCTGCTAACAAAACTTATTCTTTAGACATGTCAAGTTGTTCTAACACCACAAGAAACTACATAATTCAAACTCTCCTTAATTTCTCTTATTATTATTGTATAGAATTGGCTAATTAATATAAGGTAGTTAAACTTGTATACAAACCATTTTTTAGGCAGTGAAAAATGATGTTTGAAGCAACTTATATAGCGTTTTATAAAATATGCTCTAGAAAATGAGCATGTTCTTTATAGAGGTTAAGAAACTGCTCCCAAAAATACAATACAGCTCCAAAAACCTACTAATTTATTGATTATTAAATACAACAGCTCCAAAAAAGTATCTACATTAAAGGCTTCAAAGATTGTTTTAATAAAAAAAAGTTTTTATTTGTAAATTATTATTAAACAACTCCTCCTCAATTAGATATTTAGATTCCGCTCTTGCTTCTCTGATATTGGATACTCATTATTGTAGTGACCAAATCACCACTTTTGTAACATTTAATATGACTCTTATCTCGCTTGAAACACTCATCACCATCTTGTTTCGAATTTTTTGGATTACGTTATTCATTAACGCCTTTAGTTCGATTGTCTCCCATATGCCATGTGCACACATAAGCGACTTAACTTTGACCACCTATACGGATTATTCATTTGTGTCAAAATCGGATATTGGTATGATATCGAACCCCCTCATTTAGCACGTACTATCACTATTCTTCACTTTCGTTCGACAACCCCAACCCCTTCAATCAAGCTTGTTCCGAGTCCTCTTCACTGATCAAGAAAATAAGGTCACAACTACCTTTATGGTTTTCACGCACTCGCAAAACGAATCCAATCAATGTCACTTGCATTAGTGTCTTGATCCATGCATGTTTCACACGCCTTCGATTAATCTCCCCGTCACAAAAAGAAGCCTAAACAAGAGAAATCAAGGTTGTTATTTTGATACTTCAACCTGCAATTAAATCAACTTATAGCCAGAGGTGACCTAAATTTTTATTCACGGGTCGGAAATTTTTGATGGTTTGTGGTATATTGTTAAATACTACTTTTTTAGGTTTGTGTTCGGTTCAAATCACATAATAAAAATAAAAAATCAAAGAAAAATTCAAATACATATGAAAAATATGTTAAGGGTCATTATAAATGCATAACATAAATATAATATCTATAAAGTAGACATTATCTATAAAAAAACATTACTAAAACAACTATCATGCAATAACGAATACAACGAAGTTGTAACCGTGAACAGAGTGATGTCTGATAGTAAGCGGCTCCAACACCAGGGGTTCTTGTGAAAACCATGCAATTGGGGCTTAGGGCAGTAAAGACGTTACAACTATTTAGAATCAAATATGTGATTAAACAAAATATAATTGAAATATTTATTAACTATTAGGTTAAGTTTAATGGTTGTATCATTATTTCAATGAGCTTAATTTCTTAAAAAATTACAGGGTGTTTAGATAAATAGATTTACAGAAATTAGTGAGAGTAATGAACTTTAACTTTAAATAGTTGTTGGGCCTTTGGGCTTATAAGAAACTCTATCCGAAATTCTATCCGATCCGAATAAGGATTTTTCCATCTGATCCGAATCTATCCGAATTCAATTCGGATCGGATTCTATCCGAATTCAATTCGGATCGGATTCGGATATATCCGAATTTATCCAAATAAACCAAATAATATTTTTTTCTATTTTTTTGTTTCTTTTTTTTTTGCTAATTTTTTATTCTTAACATTTTATAAGTTTGAAATCACAATAAAAGAATAATACTAAAAAATAAAATTTGACTTGTACGTAAATTCAAAATTAAACATAATAGGTAATTGTATAGAACATGAAGATTAGAATCTCTAATTTAGAACGACGGTTGATTATTACACAAATATTCTTGTGTATTGAATTGAAAACATAATAGATAGTTGAATATATTGGGCTAGAAACATAGTTGAAGTCTTATTCGGATTAATCGGATATCCGAATAATCTGAATAAAAAAATTGTGATATTCGTAATCCGATCCGAAATCCAAATAAGTAATTCGGATTCGGATGAGATCCGTTCCGAAATCCAAATAAGGAATTCGGATTCGGATGAGATCCGATCCGAATACCCGAATAAGGATTCAGATCGACTTATTCGGATTCAGATACGGATTGGATTTCGGTTATTTTCGGATATCGGATTTTTTGAACACCCCTACCGTGCGGGCAGCCCACCCACACCACCTACGTTCGCGTCCCAACCCCTTCAAACTGATATCGTGTTAGATATTAGGCCCTTTGATCACTCGAAAACAACAAAAGAAAAAAAACAACGTAATGGATAAGAGAAAGAATAACCAAGATTTTTGAAAAAAAATATCGTTCGACTCTTTTAATTTATCACTTCTAGGGTAAAAAAGGAACAATAAGATGCTTATAGACAAATAAAAATGCAGACTATTCATTGTAACTAACTTTTGGAATTTATGTATGTTTCTCAGTCAAAATACTATAAATCACAAAAAGACATAATAATCGACAGATGAATATTATACACCACATTTATCTTGACCTATAATTAGATGTGATGCATAATGAACAATCAATATAAAACACAAACGTGACGACAGTAGTTTATGATCCTAAAAGGTTGTCACTAAAATTGTATCACGATATTCCCAATTTATTCATCTATTACAACAATGATACATACGGAGAACAAGAAGAGGTTGTCGATGATGTCATTTGTTTTGATGAATCGGTGTTAGAGACGACACATGAGGACTGGTTTTGTGGGACGGGAGTGACGGGAAATAACAACGAAATGGAAGGTGTCGAATAAGACGCTACAGGCATCTTTGAGGGGAGTATAGGAAGGGAAGTTTCGGAGTTCAATACTTGAATCACTTGTCTCATCGATGGTCGATGATTCGAGTCAGGGTGCGCGCACCATAACCCAATGATCATCAACAGTTTGATTTCTTCGGTCTGGAAATCTAACCCTAGATGTGGATCGATTGCGTCTAAAAGAGCACCCGTCCCGTAGAGGTCCCAAACCCATTCTACTAATCGGGTTTGACTTTCTTCAACCTTGTGCTCGATGGCTTTTCGCCCACAAGCTATTTCCAATGCAACAACTCCAAAGCTATAGACATCTGACTCTTTGCTTGCCTTGCCGGTTACTACACATTCGGGAGCCATATAACCTAAGGTTCCAGCCAGAATTGTCGTTTGAGAACCTTTGTCATGGTCAACCAACTTCGCTAACCCGAAATCACCGAGCTTTGCATTGAAATTCGAATCCAACATCACATTACTCGGTTTGATATCTCTATGCAGAACACATTGCTCCCATTCTTCATGTAGATACAATAAAGCAGAAGCCAAACCATAAGCAATTTTATACCTTGTCCCCCATGCCAATACGCTCTTTCGTTTGAAAAGATGCGTATCTAAGCTCCCGTTTTCCATATACTCGTAAACAAGTAGGAGCTCGTGTTTCTCGTGGCACCAACCAATGAGTTGCACGAGGTTTTTATGCCTTAATCGGCTAATGATCCTGACTTCGGACGCATACTGCTTGATCCCTTGTTTGGAACTTTTTGACATCCTTTTCACCGCAACGTACGTTTGTGACTCGCTCAACAAACCTCTATAAACATCCCCGAAACCACCTTCCCCGAGCTTCTCCTTCGAATCAAAGTCACCAGTCGACTGAGCTAATTCGTCGTATGAGAATCTTTTCGGCCCGCAGCCCATTTCAAAATCTTTATTCATCTCTATATCAAATTCATCATCTTCCCCTTCATCTCCCCCGCCTTTCGCCCTCTTCAATCGCCATAGAACAATCGAAACCACAACCACAAACGAAACGCTAACCGATAACCCGACTATCAGGCCCACCTTGTTGTTTCCCCCTTTGGCCGGGCCAGGGCCCGCGCCTAAATCTGTACTTTCAAAACTCCAAGATCTCACAATATTCCTTTGAAACAACGGTCCAGTCGCGGCTGAAAACCCGAAAATAACCCATTCGGGCAACTCCTTCCTGAGGTTAATTGTGTATGCAAGTTCATCTTGAGGTATGACCGTATTGTTTTGATAACCAGTGAACGAAACACTAAAGATGCTCGAACCCGAATCAAATCTGACCCAAGCTTGACACACACCCCCACCGGTTACATTGCTGAACCATTTCTCATAATCAGCAGATGCAAGAGAGTTTTTGTTGATACCCACATGATCACCCACCCCACTCGGGTCATTCGGGTCCCAACTGTCGCTGAAAGTATCAAACTCGACCGCAACAAACCGAATCCGGTTAGCGCTGTTCGAGGCCGTGGTCGGGAGGCCCATAACGCCACGCGGGTTGATCAGAGAGTTATTCTGAGCAAGAAAGAATGTGAGACCATAACCATATTCACTAGAACTGTTTGAGTCAATCACAAAGGTAAAATTGGTGGAGAAGCTTGCAAGCTCATTAGATTTTGAGTCCCAAAGGTGTAGCTCTTTGTAGTATGTCGCTCGACCGGCTTTCGGGCTCTCGTCGGCCTCATTTCGATCGCGGGTCAAGTGGATTCCGTCGTCGGAGATGTAAGATCCCTCACCTTCAAGAAGTATGTGATCAGGGTTGTAATTTTGGAGACTGTTGAATGTATAGTTGAATTGAAGTGAGATTACATGTGGAATCAAGAAGAAACAAGTGATGATGATATTGATGATTAGATTGTTGGTGATGAATTGCATGATTGTGGGAATTTGATTGAAAATTTGCAGGTTTTGTGATTGATTGATTGATTGAATATTATATGAAGATAAGTCAACGAATTAAAAAATCTAATGGAGAAGATGACTCAAAGAAGCCATGGCTAATAAGTGTTAGAATGTTCTTAATGTCAAACTTAAATTCTGTGGCTTATAATATGTTTTAAAAGTCGTAGTTTCATACTTTTGTTTGGTGATTATTTCATTACAGGAAGAAGTTATATCTTAGAGTCTTAAGAAAGAAGACTTTTACACGAGAATGTTTGAATGTTTTTTTTATTATAAAATTAATTAATTTGATCCTGAGATGGTAGAATTGCTTGGATTAATGTAGATCGAGTTCAGAACGATTTGATCCGAAAGATTATCTATTGATCGATAATAATTCATATTTACAATTTAATCATTAGCATTACTAATTTTTATTTTTATTACCATTAGCAATCTCAGTATCACATTTATCATATATCCCCACTTGATTTGTATTTGTTTTCCACTCAATTTCGCTTGTATGTCTTTTTCCATTTTGTTTAAAATCATTTGTTTGAGCGTAATTGAGTAAAAATCAAGTGTAAATATTTGATGATTAGCCTTTTGGGATTGTTATTAGTCACAAAATTAAATTTAGGAGCTGTTACATATCAAATGAATAATAAGGATTATTATTAACCAATAGATAATAGTTTAGATTTTTAAAATCCAATTTTTTAATTTTCTTTTCACATGGAGCAAGCCTACTTTTAAAAAGATGAAATTGACTAAACAAAAATTAAACTTAAATAACTCAATTGCCATTGGTCATTTGGTGTAGTGGTATCCCAATGGATTTTCTTAGAGGTGTCACCGCTTTGAATCTCGCTCAATGCGAAGAGAGTGAGTTCTTCTAGTTGTGGGTTTCTTTCAAAGGGGGTTAAGGTGTGATCGAGTGATAATAATTGAAGGTTTAATTAATCTAATTATACGATTTTACATCATCTGGAACGGGTTATTTTGAATTGTTTTGATGTGTAGAGAATTGGAGCTTAAGGAAGCTTGCTTTAAGGTGAATAAGCACATGATGAAACCACGATGACCAAAGGCGCAATTACCAAAAGATGCAAAATGGAAAACCAGAACTAAGTTTGGTGAAACATGAAGAGTATGGAAGAAGCGAGATGTAAATCGAAGCTCGAGAAGTGAAGAAATACAAAAACCGAAGATTCAAGACCATAGTAATTTAAAATGAACATCACTTGGACTAGGAAAAGAGTTACGGGGACCACGACCTGTCAACGGAAAGCTCGTGAAAAGTTACATGTGAAAATCAGAATTTCACAGGCGCCCGACGTATGATACGTCGCCCTGGGCGTATCATACGCGGTCGGCGTATTTGCGACATATTTATGGGCATATTTGACCAAGATTTCAGAAAGTTGGGCATAGAAAAGTTGAGGGGGGCATATGATACGCCGCCCTGGGCATATCATACGCCGGTGGCTAAACTAACACTCGGATTTTGTGAAACTTCAAGTTTATTTACGCCAAAACAACCCTAATTCGATCTAGAACTTCTTGTAGACGAGAAGTTACTTATAAATAAACTTGCTTATAAATAAAGTTGTTTGCTTGAACGAAGATGATGTGGCTAGGTTATCTTGATTGCGTGGCTAGGTTATCTTGATTGCTTTCGGGAGTACAATTCTTGTAAAGTGAGATGATTTGTATGATTGATTAGGTTTTTGTATTAAACATTGATCTATTGAATGCAACATTATGTTTTGATAAATTTAAATAAGTTACTTATAAATAAAGTTGTTTGCTTGATTATCAGTTTTTCGGTTTTCTTGTATCATGTACTCATTAAGAAAAGTAGGCAACGTGATATAAGTGAATTGGTAACATTGTGAATGAATGAGTCTTAAAAAATTATTCCTTTGTTGTTACTTTAACCAAAAGCTAAGATCTTGAAGTATTGTTTTCTTACAAACCCTAATTTAAAAGTACCAATTGTTGATCTTGCAGAATTGAAAACCGAAAGTGACTGATTCTTAATATTTAATCAAATTCGTTTTAAACTTTCTTGCTTTATGCACTTTTGCTCATTAATCCAACTAAAGTTTCA
Organism: Flaveria bidentis; assembly: GCA_018326385.1. NCBI lineage: Eukaryota > Viridiplantae > Streptophyta > Magnoliopsida > Asterales > Asteraceae > Flaveria > Flaveria bidentis. The sequence goes on from BJCM01009023.1 coordinate 12,830, forward strand.
ATTTTTAATTATAAAGTTTGAGTCTTTAGTTAATTGAGTTGTGTTAGTTAAACGCTTTCCACATATTTTCTGAGGAGACGACCTTACTTACCTTTCCACAATAAAGGTAGCTAAGACCGATAAATTAAATTGTTTTTAATCGAGTCTCGACGACCTAACTGGAAAACAGACGTGTTAGGCCGATTAAAATAATACATATCATCTTAAGCATGGTCGTACATTTATAGTAAAAAAAACTAAATTAACTCGGTGGATTTAGTACACTCGCGATTCGTGCCTGAATTGAATCCCAAAGTACTAAAATTTGTTGAAATATAAACTTAGGACATAAAAGAAAAGACTATATATTAGTAAACTTTGCTATTATGGGGCCACTCACAAGCTAGCAAGAGTCACGCTTTGATCATATGAATAATAATTCATAATAGCAACCTCAACAACATGTTAAGGACTCTTGATAAGGAGTTTACTTGGTGAATTAGCAAGTTAGCAATAAGACAAGATCATATTACGCGTGGATATAAGAAATATGTTATATGTTATACTGCTTGTGATAAATCCACTTTCATAAAAGAAGCAAGCACATTAACACTAAAATAATGTGTTAAAGAAAGAAAGATCATAGCAGAACACGTCATTGAGAATCTACAACATGCAGATATATTAACTAAAGCACTACCAAAAATGAAATTCATTGAAATGTGAGATTGAGACTATCGAATCCTTCAAGCATATTATATTTTTAGGGGGGAGTAACAGATTAAATATAAGGGCAGTGGCGGAGGCCAAAAATGTATATTTTCGGGTTAAAATTTAACACTACGGACGAAAAAATAGACCCCCCGGGCCCTTATTTTATGTCGGTTATTCTAGAATCAAAATATTACTCTTTAGGCTTGGAATGTAATAATGTCCAATTTTTTTGACTCTTGAGTGTTAGCTTCTTCTTTTTTGCAAATTTTGACTCTTCATGTGAGTTTTATGGGTAGTTTGTTGCATAATGTCCAAAACTGTTACAATTATAAAAACTACACCTTGCTCAAGTTTATGCAGACTTTTTCCCTTGGTTTTAGTTATTTTTGTTGAATGTTTCGTGTGAGGTGTTCTTCTTTTTCAGATTGTCTGGACTTTTTACCAAACCAACAACCTCTTGGTAAATTAAAAACTTTCCTCTTCAAAGTTTTCCAAAATATATTGTCCATGACAAGACTTATTATTAGGATGTGTAAAGATGAGTTCTCTTGATAGTCTACTATGCTTTTTTTCAAAAGTTTTTTAAGTCTACCGATAATCCTCAGAGTATTGTTTAATAAATGAATCAGTTTGAATAAACATATCATGCATTGAATTGACATAGTGATAATACTATTAAACTTAGCGGTGAAAGAGTCAATATGATAACGAGTGTTTACAGTAGTGCTTTTTATACTTAATCCACATTGATATGTCTTGTCTTGAATGCATCCTTAACTTTTTTCAATTTTTAAGTTTATAACATGTCAATCAAAGGGGTTGTATTATACAAGTATTATTTTTTGTTATTCAGACATCTTATTGTCTTTATTTCTCTCTATGTATCTATATGTATGTATATAAAGAGATAGAGATGATGAAAATAGATAGAGTGTATCTATAATATACCCCAAACAAAATTCTTAAATAGTGCTTGAAATAGACTTACAATTGTAGTTTTATCTTTCTTGACATCAGGTTGCATCTCTACACTTGGTTTAATCATTTCCACAAAGACCATTCATTTAGTGGGGTGGGGCATAAACTTCGTGAGGTCGTGGTGAGGGCCAGCGCTGCGCGGCTACACCGATGTCGTCCCTCTACGCCATGTAAAAATCACACTGGGCCACATATCTGCACCATGTCAAACCACAACAATACCATCAACGGTCCCATCCTCAATGGTCATAATTTGTACCGTTAACACCCCCTCCTCAATCAAACGGGTAGTTGGGGAAAAAACAAAAAAAATTACACTATAAATACAACCTAAACTCACAAAATATACACACAAATTCAGAAAAACCTTCTCTACTCTACTCACTAACAATTTTTTAAAAATATCCCATGATATTAATTATGTTTCCTCCTCATCCTCTTCAGATGATTTCGATTCTGATGGGTTGGAATTTTAAGTTTTCTTGCTGAACACGTAGACGAGACTGAAAATGTTATGGATAATGTGGATATCATGATTTCGGATGACGAATAATATTCTTTTTACTATTATTGTTATTTTTCTTTTATTTTTTAATTTAAAACTAGTTTTTTATGTTAGCGTAAATTATAATTTTAATGAATGAATTTTTTAAAAAATTTGGTGTGCTGTAGTGTGGTGTGAATACCCCTAAATTGATATGGTATGGTGTAATGTGTCATGTTTTGATTGGTGGGTGTGTGTGTGGTGGTATGATGTGATATGGTGTAATTTTTGAATTCAATACTAACGAGACATGGATCCTACTTCCTTTTGTATTACAATTATGTTATTAGTTGTTTCCGATGGTGATGATTAGATCATGTTTTCATCGATCAACAATACTTAGACAACACAAATCTTTTGATCGTGACAAATATGAACAAGAATCGCTTTGGCTTTGGCTCCTTCTTTTGAATATGACGAACACACAACAAATTATTTACAGCTTATTAGCATTATAATTGAGCGGATTGGAAATATAAGAATATTGTACGGTTTGAAATGGGAAAATTAAATAAGCAAGAGTGTGGAATAAAAAGCACAAAAAGTAACATCACATGACATAGTAATATACATTCAGAAAATAGGTTTAGTTTTGTAATAAAGAGGTGATTTGGAAGGCATATCTATACATAGTTACAGATGATAGAAGGTATCTAACGACCGTATAAATAAGATGAAGATGTTGACAAATCCGCATTAGAGCCACCAAATAAGGATGGTGTGCGTGTGGTGAAGTAAGACGCCACTGGCATCTTTGAAGGGAGTGTCGGGAGGGTGGCCTCTGAGTTTAGTACTTGAATCACTTGTCTCATTGATGGGCGAAGTTTTGAGTCAGGGTGTACGCACCATAACCCAACAATCATCAAACGCTTAACATCATCTTCATCAAATTCCAATCCGAGATGCGGATCAACCGCTTCTAAAACAGTCTGAGTCCCATAGAGCTCCCAGACCCATTCTACTAGCCATATTGGCCTTCCTTGTGCCTTGTGGTCAATAGACTTTCTCCCACATGCGATTTCTAACACAACAACCCCAAAGCTAAACACGTCTGATTCTTTGGTTGCCTTTCCTGTGATGACACATTCAGGAGCCATATAACCTAAGGTTCCGGCCAGAATTGTCGTTTGAGAACCTTTGTCATGGTCAACCAACTTAGCTAACCCAAAATCACCAAGCTTTGCATTGAAACACGAATCCAACATCACATTACTTGATTTGATGTCTCTATGCAAAACACATAGCTCCCACTCTTCATGAAGATATAATAAAGCAGAAGCCAAACCAATAACTATTTTGTACCTTGTCTCCCATGTCAGTAAGCTCTTTTCTTTAAATAGATGCATGTCTAAGCTTCCGTTTTCCATATATTCGTAAACGAGCAGGAGTTCTCCTTTCTCATGGCACCAACCCATGAGTTGCACCAGGTTTCTATGCCTCAACCGACTAATGATCCGAACCTCCGATGCATACTCCTTGATCCCTTGTTTCGAAGTCTTTGATACCCTTTTGACCGCTACATATGTGTTTAGATCTTTCAAAAACCCTTTGTACACTCCTCCAAAACTTCCCTCCCCGAGCTTCTTTTTCTCCGCAAAGCCAGCAGTCGCCATAGCTAATTCAAGGTAAGAAAATCTTCTAGGTGTATTGGCACCCATTTCAATTTCATGATTCATATCCTCTGAACATCCAAGCTCCTCAACTGTATCACCATTGTTATTCTTCTTCTTCTTCCTTACAACAAATGCAACTAGAGCAAAAAGCGCGATTAAAACAGATATTCCAGCTATCAATCCCACCACAAGTCCAATCTTGTTCTCATCAACCTCTAAACTAGAACTTTCAAACATCCAAGATTTTACAGTGTTTTGATGAAGAAACCCACCAGTTGTAGCTGAAAACCCGAGAGAAACCCATTCCGGCAACTCTTCTCGTAGATCAACTTTGTAAACTAGTCCATGTACTTCCTCTTTATTGTTCTGAAAACCAGTGTAGGAAACACTAAGATTTTTCGAAACCGAATCATAGTTAATCCAAACTTGACAATCTCTTCTATTTGACATGTCATTACGCCATTCTTTTTGCTTAATTGAAGATTGGGAATTAAGATTGATACCTACATGATCACATTTGGAAGTACTTTCCCAAGCATTGCAAAAAGTATCAAACTCCACCCAAACATATTGATTGGCACCATCATTGGTTGTGGTATCAAACTTAGGATCCATAGAGCCATGAATCACAGAACTATTCTGAGCAAGGAAGAATATGAAGCCATCATCGAGACGATAGCGCTCATTTAGGTCAAATAACTTCACAAATGAGAAGCTTGTAGAGAAGCTGGCTAGCCCACCAGAGCCCTTGTCCCAAAGGTGAAGCCTTTGGGTGTATGTCACACGCCCATTGACCACACTGGTTTTGTTTTCTGGGGTCACTTGGATTCCATCATTAGATATATAAGCTCCATCATCTAAGATGAACATGTCTTTGTTGTTTGGGGTGATGTTTGTCAAATTGAAGGAAATGGAATCTGCATAAGGGATTAATATCAAAAGGAAGCATGCTATGAGGGTCATGATCATTCAGCAAGAAACTTGATAATAAAAATTTGCAAACTTTGTGATCAAGATAATCACTTTGGTTATCAGCGTTATGAGGATAATATTTGAAGTAGATTTTTCCATGGTTGAGTCACCACCATGTGAAAGTCTCTCAGTCAACAACTCAACATCTTTATTGCGCTTGCGCGTAAGACTAACTTACCTTCTCTAATAAAACAGAATGAAATTTTGTCACGTGTTATATTTTCATACTCTACTTACCACATTTTACTAGCATGAAAAAATTAACTATTTAATGATCAGATTAAATGTTAAAGATATTATTTATATTACTTGCAAACTATAAAACACATTTTTATAAAAAAAGGATTTTTTTAAAAGTAAACAAATATGATTTATTTAATACAAAGAACTTTGTTTTCGAAAAGAATGATGTTTAAAAAAATTGGAAAGTTTAAAAAGCATATTTTAAACAAAAGTTTTAAAATAATTCTTATTACTTTATTTCTTAAAGTAGTTGAGTATACGTAATTCGAAATATATTTTATCTAACAATTATTTTATAGTTTCTATATATTAATTATTAATTTAATAATTAAGTCAAATCTAAACTAGTAAAAAATAAAATCACTATTTACACACCACATATACATAAATACAAAACTCGCATGGTGGGTTGCTTGTATGTATGACAATAAGAACACATATAATAAATGAGCAAAGAATTATCTATGTATGAATGAAAAGTATCATGGAAGTGAAGTTTTTGTTTTTTCTATAATGAGTTGATGACTTTTATAACGTACAAGTCGAAAGAAATGGTTTCGAGGTGGTCCATTGGCCACTATTTTCCTATGTTTATGGCTTAAATTCCATCCTCATGAACCCAGTTTTCAATTGAATTGTCTGAAATATGCAATACTATATTCTTTATTTTATTTTAATATACACCACATGAAATATCTAGTTTCTTTTTAGTCACGTTATGATA
>BJCM01009043.1:0-12770 GCA_018326385.1 Flaveria bidentis
AGACTCAAACGCATCATACGCATACATACACATACACAAACGGGTCAAACATACACACACTCAAAAACCCGATTTCAGATGTGTTCCAGCCCCAAAATCGTTTGAAAACAAATAGAAGAGGGGTCCTAGAACTCACACAAACGACCACGACGAGTAGAGCTTCGATTTGACTCGCTTATCGACGATTTTGGTTACTCGAAACAACCCGAACCAACACTTTTCCTCTTTTCTTCCTTTCTCTCTTCTCCTCTTCTTCTTTGGCTGATTTGTGGGTGTGGGGGAGAGGGTAAGGGCTGCCCTCTCCCTTATATACTCCCACTCACCCGACTTTCTTTCGCTGGCGAGTTTGGTCCCTTGACTTTGGACTTTATTTCTTTTTCTTCTTTCGTCGGCTTCAAAATAGATAAATAATTAAATAACCGGGTGTTACAACACACGAGTTAAAATATTGAACATCGTATCCGAAAACATAAAATTATGAATATGAGATTGTGATTTAGTAAAATCACTTAAATTTATGAGGATGTAATCTAATTTACATTGAAGCAACTATATTGTTTTATATTGAGTAATCTCTCATTCTAATTATGTTTGAATTCGTGATTATTAATTGAACATACGACGTTTAAAGTATATAATTTTAATAATAGTGTATTGTAGACATTTTTATTATGTAGTATAGAAAAAGCTAACATTTAAACATGGTAAAATATATATTGTAAAATTAGTTTTCTTGTTGTAAATATCATATCTTATAATAATATGTATAGAATTAGAGACAGAAGGTACAATGCCACCTTTTTCGCATGGAGAGTTGAAGACGTGCAAATATTTTCCACTGTTTTCTTCAATACGCGACCTCCCGACAAACATTAAATCAGATTGACACCTGTACGCTCACCATCCCACCATCTCATCTTTATGTCCTTTTGCAATCTAATCCCCTCATAATTCACATTCAACCAAAACCAGTCCCTGTCTGATGTTTACAAAGTTTTTATCATCTAGCATCTCATCTCATGGATTTCATTAAAACCAATATGTACTAATAAATTACATTATGTTGAATATAATTTGATTCCCGATACAAATTTATATTTAAATATACATAGGGAATGAAATAAAATGTTTTGATGTAATCGAGATTATTTATAAAACAAAATAAAATAAAATGATGATTTAAACAACAAATAATAAAAAAAAAAATTAACTCAAGAGAAATAATCTTTTAATATGCGTCTAAGACCATCTATACCGGTGGAGCTAACCATGTTATTCGTGTCATAGTTGAATTTATGGAGCGTTGTAACCTCGCCTATCCAGTAACACCACATCACCGCTTCCACTGCACCTTTCGTGTACTACGATGCCTACATGTCCCTCAAACAAGTTTCATCATAATGAATCGACGAAACCATTTCGCACTGTGTAAGAGTAAAGTTGCTACAACAAAACACAAAAAAAAAAAAAAAACATTAGGAGAAGTAAGTTTCTAGAAGAAACAAAACAAAGGTTCAAACTATACAACAATAATAAACTTGAGGGTCCTTCACCTTCGACAAAAAGCACTTCCTTTCCGTTATTTAAAAAGAAGAAAAAAAACAATTTACAACCATAATTTTTAGTGCTTCATGATTCATCATCACCTGCTTCGTTTACAGTCCACCATATCAACCATTAATTTAATCCCCAAATCTTCGATTCAAATCCTTCAAATTCATGAACAAATTCACCAAATCATTCAACAAATCACCACAAATCGACCTCGAAGAACACCAAATCTTACTCCACCAAAACGACAACGCCATTAATCTCACTTCCACCACCACCACCACCACCACCACAACCACCGCCGCCATGCGTTCGTCTCCGTCGCCGCCGGATTCCGGCGACCGCCGGAGGGACATCGAGAAGGGTACAAACGGCAATGCCGGAAGTACTAGTGCTAAAGAAGCAGAGCTACCGCCGTACAAGCTCAACCACCCTGTTGCAGAGCATCAAAGCCCTATATGGAGAGATGCGAGCTACGATTTCACCAACGACGGTGACAAATTCGACTTCGTAACCTCCGATTCAGCGTCGCCGCAGCAGTCACCGGAGTTACCGAGGATCGCCGAGAGTCCCAACAACTACGGCATCCTGACGCCGAAGGAGGTTAGGGTTTCGTTTCACGATGAAGTGATCGAACCGGAACCGCAGGTGCGCCACCGGTCCAAGGGTAGCAATGGAACCGCCGGTGCCGGAGAAGAGGTTGTGGTTTGCTCTGCAAACGCTTCATTTACGGGAAAATCGACCTTATTGCGGTCGAAAACGAAGTCGAGACTGATAGATCCACCGGAAATCGAACAGAAATCTGGTAGAATGCCGAAATTTGGTGTTCAAACAAAAGGTGGTAGCGAAATCGATGAAGATGATCCGTTTCTTGATGATGATCTACCAGATGAATATAAGCAATTGAGGTATAGCAAATGGACTTTGCTGCAGTTGTTTAGTTTGATTTTGATTCTAGCTGCTTTAACCTGCACACTCACAATCCCATATTTTAAGCATAAAACTGTGTATGATCTTGAATTATGGAAATGGGGGGTTATGATTCTTGTTTTGATATGTGGGAGGTTGGTTTCGGGTTGGGGTATAAGGATAACTGTAATCATGATAGAACGAAACTTCGTCCTGCGAAAAAGGGTTTTGTATTTCGTATATGGGCTGCGAAAAGCTGTTCAGAATTGCGTGTGGTTAGCGTTGGTTTTGATTGCGTGGCAATGTATATTCGATAAGAAAGTCGAACGAATCGCACATGGGAAGGATGTTTTGCCATACGTGACAAAGATTTGGGTGTGTCTGTTGGTGGGGACGATTGTCTGGTTGTTGAAGACATTGCTGGTGAAAGTTCTCGCCTCTTCGTTCCATGTGAGCACGTTTTTTGACCGGATTCAAGAATCTTTGTTCAACCAGTATGTGATCGAGGCGCTTTCTGGTCCACCTTTGATTGAGATTCAACAAGAATGCCAAGAGGAAGATAGAGTGATTGAAGAAGTTCAGAAGCTTGAGAACGCAGGAGCCACTTTACCGCCTGATCTGAAGGCGAACATATTCAAGAAAAGTGGGAGGTTTATCGGCACTCCAAGAACTAACACTCCCATGACGGGTAAAAGTGGTAAATTTTCAGAAGTCACCACGCCAAAGAAAGTTGATGAGGGGATAACTATTGATCATCTGCATAGGTTGAATCAGAAGAATGTATCCGCTTGGAATATGAAACGCCTGATAAAAATTGTTCGTACTGGTGTTTTATCGACTTTAGATGAGCAGTTGCAGGGCGCGACAGGGGATGAGGATGAGTCTGCGGTACAGATTACAAATGAAAAGCAGGCTAAGATTGCAGCCAAGAAAATATTTGGCAATGTTGCTAAACAAGACTCCAAGTAAGATCTTGATTTCATTTTCTTTAATCCATTTTGTGTTCGAGCTTTTCACACTAGTTGTTCATTGTATTTGTGTTGTAAACAATTAATGATAACATGGTAGGATAAATTGATTTTCTCATGGCTCCGAAAACATTATTTTGGTGAACCGCCCTGCCTGATTGAACCATTGGAACCTGATGGTTACATGAAAATCTCAAGTACTTGAAATTTATATACTGCAACTTATTTCATGTTGATAATCTTTTTATTACCATATGTCATAATCTGCTTGAACAGGCGCATTTATTTAGTGGATTTGATGCGTTTTCTGAGAGAGGATGAAGCTTTGAAGGCAATCCGACTGTTTGATGGAGAATGTGAAACAAAAGGAATAAGCAAAGGAGCTCTCAAGAACTGGGTGGTACGAATGTTTATGCTCGTGTTATAGGTTGCAAAATGGGTGGGTGCTTGGTCGGGTTGACATGGATCGTGTTGGTTAACCGGAAACACATTTTGTCCAAACTTTTACATAATTCTGCTAAGAGTAATAACATTTTAGTCATAATATGATATTTTTACATAAGTCAACTTTTTTTCGTCTTTTAGGTTAATGTATTCCGAGAACGAAGAGCTCTTGCATTATCTCTCAACGACACAAAGACCGCTGTAAACAAACTTCATCAGATGTTGAACGTAGTTATTGGGATCATAATAATTGTGATTTGGCTTCTTATACTTAAGGTGGCTACAACACATTTCTTTATATTCTTAAGTTCACAACTGCTACTGGTCGTGTTCGTGTTTGGTAACACATGCAAGACGACATTCGAGGCCATTATTTTCTTATTCATTATGCATCCTTATGATGTGGGTGATCGTTGTGAAATCGACAGTGTTCAGGTAAACATTTCAATATATATCTTTAAGATGAAAGTTTCAACTTATTTACTTATAAACACATTGATATTGTTATATTTCCAAATTATGGACTTTGTTCTTGTCATGGTTATAATATTAATGGTGCTAATTGCAGATGGTAGTTGAGGAGATGAATATATTAACAACAGTTTTCTTGAGGTATGACAATCAAAAGATCATATACCCGAACAGCGTCTTGGCCACGAAACCGATTGCTAATTATTACCGTAGTCCGGATATGGGAGATGCCATTGATTTTTGTATACATGTATCAACTCCTATCGAAAAGATTGCTATGATGAAAGAAAGGATAACAAGGTGTGTCTCGATACTTGTCTTTTTAACTTAACCGATTGCTAATCATTCTAGGTCGTTTGTTTTTCCATAAAATCACATAATGTATCACTCGGTGAAAATCCAAGACATTCAGGACGAATATACAAAAATAGGATCTACAAGGGTAGGATGGGACAAGTCTTTCCTCTATCCTGAAGGGTAGGGAAGTCGCTTCCTTTGAGATTCCTTCATTTTGAAAATAAATAATGTCACAAACATTCATCTTATAATATGTAGCATACAAAGGTACAAAACACTGTAGTTATAAAAATTGCTAGATACTAGTTGGGTGGTGGGGTACCACCTGAGGATTAATCGAGATTAGTCAGAATTAATCGGGAATAATCGGATTGGAATTTTATACGTAAATTATATGTACATATGTGTATATACATATATATATATATATGTATATATACATATATATATATATATATAATTAAATTTTAAAAAATCAAACATTAACATATTTTGACCAAAATTTGGGCAAATTTGACTGACTTTGAAAGAAATTTGACCAAATTTGATAGATTTTAACAAAACTTTGACCAATATTGACTGATTTTTGACCGATTAGGTGCGATTTTTTCCGACTAGGACCGATCCCCGATTAATCGCAACTAGGACTAATTTTTACAACACTGCAAAACACAATAGGTAAAATAAGAAACCATAATAAGATTAGTTATAAATTTTTTGTTGGTTTTGGACTGTTATGGTATTAGGTAATACACTTCTAATTAGTTAAAATTGTTTTTTTCCCATTAGTTTTAATGTACATAAAGATCAAAGATGTGTAATTCGTTATGTTAGAAAAGGTTTGAATCAAATGGATGAGATCTAAACAAAAAAAATTTCAGCCACATTGAGAACAAGAGCGATCACTGGTACCCGGCCCCGTTGATTGTGGTGAGGGATGTTGAAGACTTGAATAGGCTAAAGATCTCTGTATGGCTTTCGCACCGTATGAACTTTCAAGATATGGGTGAAAGATGGCAACGTAGAGCTCTCTTAGTTGAAGAAATGATCAAAATCTTTAGAGAACTCGATATTGAATACCGCATGCTCCCCGTTGACATTAATGTCCGTAACATGCCTTCCTTGGCCTCAAATCGGCTCCCTTCAAATTGGACCGCTTGCACGAACTGAACATGTCTTTAGACGTTAGCTCGTTCATGTTACCTTTTGCTCTTTGCATTTGTTACATGGTAGAATATACACTTGATCTGTATGTAAATAACATCCTTATAAAAGATTATCGAAACAATAGAATATCTTTGCAGTTCTTACATGATAGAATACATAATTTGTTGGGAATTTTTCAAACTATGAGTCACGGCGTTGGCGTCCCCACCCTTAGAATCATAAACTATTGTGTTGATTACTGCATGCATAAATCTCATACACACATTATATCTATACATATTAATAAACGACTAACTTGAGTGCCACTTGACTTTTTCCTAAAATATCCACACATAATTTGTTCACTTTTTCTTAAGAATCATAAACTATTCTTAGAATAAAAAATAACTTAATCTTAACGTTCAATTTTTATTTTAAGCAATATAAAGAAAATTCAATTAAGTCAAACTTTTCAAATGTGTTAATATTTTATAAATTAATAAATAAATTCTTATATAATATAATAATTATATTATAGTAGTCGAAAACTTATTTTTTAATAATCATAACTCAATTTTGAAGGTTTACATATGATTTAATATGATAATAATTTTTTAAATTAAAACTAATTAAATAATTATTTTTATATATCTTCTATTCAAATTGTGTAGTACATGAATCACTAACCTTATATATATATACTAGCTTTAGTAAACTCGTGTGTTATACGGGTTGAATATATACAAAATTAATATAATAAATTTTATTATTTATAAAATGATATTCCAAGATATGATATAACTAAAATTATGTATGAGAATTGACTATAAGTAATAAAGCAGTTATATAATTTTTTTAAATATTTGTTTAAAATTTTATCTTAATTAGAATAACATTAATAAATAGATCTATTTCTTAATTTATTAAATTTAAAAAAATATTAAATAATATTATTAGTAATTAAATTAATTATTTAAAAGGAGAGATGCGAAAAAATTTTGATGATGATAATTGTTGTATTGACATATGGTCATCTTAATTAATTCTTATATTAAAGTAGGAAGATATAATAAAAGAAAATTAACATAATTATCAATTTTTACATCATGGCTGCCATATTAAGAGACACGAATTCGACGTCTATAAATGAACTAGGTTAGTATCTCGTGTATTACACGGGTTGAATAAATAAAATAATAAATAATTAGTAATAAAAAATTATAAATTATAAAACCATGTTTGAAGATAAAATATGATTATAATTGCATATGAATAGTTATTTCAAGTAAATAAACAATATATAAGTTAGAGATAGATAGATAGATATATAGATATATAGATAAATAGATACTCTAGAAACGTATTTATTGCACGTATTATAGTTAGTACTAAAAATGAAAAGTTACAGTACGATAGTTTAATATAATATATGTATAAAATTATATATATGTACTTGTTCAAAAGATAAAACAAATATACTATTTTTAACTCTCTTATCTAAACAGTTTCATTTTTAAATATTTGTTCTAAGATTTTCTTATAAATATTTAGTGTTTATAAAAATCTTGTTTATTAAAAACTCAAGTTTCTAATTGTTCTGATTGTTTTAATAAAACTGCTTTTAGAAAATTCCATATTTTTTATAATTATTTTAAAAAAAGACAGATTTAAAATATTTTGTTTCAAAAGGTTCAATATTTTAAAAAAAATATGAATTTTAATTTTCTTAATAAATTTTATTTTTAAAAACATAGTTTGATTTAAAAAAAATATAGATAAGAGAGAATAATGTATCAATTAACTAAATTAATTTTTATGAAAAGAAAAAAAATTATTTGAATGTTTAAATTACTTTAATACTCTTTTGTGGGGAAATAAAATGAAAATGTTTAAATGAATAACAAGTATCAAAAAATGATTTAAAAAATAAAAAGTAACAAAAAAACATTTTTTATTAGTATATATAGATTTCTTTTATACTCATGTTTTAAGAAAATGTGATGGCCATATGAAATGATTTCATGAATTTGATATATCTATTTTTCATACTCGTGTATCCGTAGCAAATGATTTTTTGTTTGTTGATAGATCATGATTCATGACACAGGTTCAGGTATATATATTTGTTTGTTTTTTAAGAATAACTTCTAACCTATTTTTATACAAACACCCTACATTATAGATTGACACCTTTTTATACGTTTGATACGAAACCATACACGGCGAATAGAGTTGAAGAAAAAAACAATTGTGTCCGCCAGGGGTAGCTTAACCATTAGAACCAATGTTTTTAAAACCGGACCGGACAGTGAACCGGACGCCTTACCGGTCCGATGGTCAGACCGGTTCAACCGGTCGGACCATATATAAAAACCGGAAAAAATTGTAAGTATTTTTTATAAATATATGTAAAAATTACAAAAAAATAAAAATATATATAAAAAACCGGTGACCACTAGTTCAACACTAAAACGGTTTTAAACACTGAACCGGACCGGATCGGAGTCCGGTTCCCGGTCCAACCGGTCGGACCGGCCGGTCCTATGACACCCCGTATTTTTCATGTTCACACCGCGAAATCAATCTTCGTTAATTTCACGTACACCCGAAATTTACCTAATTATATAATTTTGTTATAAAACAAAATTGTATAAATTAAATTGATTTTTAGTTAATTATAATAACTTGAAGGTTATGGTGCAAATTGAGAAACAAAAGAACTTGAGGATCATTATGCAAATTAAGGGACAAGAGGGACTACATGGTCATTAAGCAAAGTTACATAACTTTTAATAAACACCGTACACCCCCATGCAACTCCCGTAACCCTAATTGCACCGAGAAACTTCGTTGTCGTCCTCTCTTTCGCCTTCAACCGTGAGCACCCTACGGCCATCATTGTCCCTTCGCGGTGATTCCGTCGATCCGATTAACTCCCGCCTTCATCTTGGTTTCCGGTAGTTTCGATCGCCAATCAATCAACTAACCGCACTTAACTCGGTATGTTTCCCCTGATGGTTTCATGTATTCTATATGTTACGGTATCGGTTTCGGTTTTGATTTGGTTCGGCAAGTGTACGGTGCGATTGTATGCTTTGTATGTATGTGCACGATTTCACAATAGCTGTGTGTTCATGGTGTACGATCGGGTGGTGTGGTCATGGTATATGTGTTCGCGTATGTGGTTGTATGTTCTGTGATGCATGTACGTGTATGTAAATAGATGTTGGTTAGTGGTGGTCATGTGGGTGGAACTTGTGCATATAATTTATATTGGGCATGGTCATATATGTGATGATTGTTTATTGTGTGGGTTTAAGCATTGATTTATATATATGAGATATTCTAGTATGTATTATATATGTGATATATATAAATAAATGGATATAATATGAGTGTGTATGATGAGTGGTATTTACGTTAAGTTTGCATGGAATTTTATACATATCTAGTATGTGTTAAGACGTTGGTTTTGTATTATAAAAAACACATGAGTTTTATTACGTGAAGTTATATGATTATAACAGACAAAGAGTATCTCTATGCGTGATCCAGTATGAACGGAAAATTTTAGTTTATACATTTGATACGATTGGTGCTTGATTTTGTTTGTGTGTGAGTGGGGGAAACAACTTGTAGCTGAGTCATGGACACGAAACCATACCGTATTAAAATTTTGAAATATATATTAATATAATATTAATGTAAATCCAGGTTAATCGGAACCAAACTTTTTGTGCTTTCACTTATTCGTTGTTGTTCATTCAAGGTGAGTTCTCAGCTCCGCTTTACCTATTTTCTTTGGGGTGAAAGAAACGTGTGTTCTAAACGTATTTTCAGTTGATCAGTATTACTGTAATATCACTTGTTTACTAGTGTGACATCATGCTTAAGTCCTCACTTTCGAACCGTTAATATATATACTTTAGCAAGGTAAATTTGAGTAGATCTACTGGGTTTGACAAACCCCACCCAGGCTAGTCGTGCTAGCACAATGTTCGTCAAACGGTTGTTTAATTGACCTAATTTCTGTTGTTGTGACCGGTGTTCACAGCCGAGGCACTACTTTACATTGTCAGTGTCGGTTGCGAACTTCATACACTTAGTAACTTGTTGAGTAGACTAGTTATCTATTGATATTACTTTGTTTACTGTATAAGTTTATTATTATGTTTTGTTTATCAAAACTTGTAAACTCACCAACCTTGTGTTGACACTTTAGCATGTTTCTTTCAGGTTCCTAAGCGAGTACGACTAGGATCATCACATCATATCATTCATCATTTATTGGGTTAACAAAGAACACTTGCATTTTCTACACACTATACTTATCCAGTTTTGCGCGTGTTTGCGCCGTTTAAATTATGGTTTATACGTTTCCGTATTTATTTTCATGTTTCGTAATTAATTCTGATTTTAAGAAACTTTATTTAATTTGGAAATTATGTTGTGTAACTGTTTTGTCATTTAGTGTAACTGATGGCTAAGATCCTGATATCTCACACGTCTAACGGTATTACCTCGTTTGTGGAAATTGAGAGTGTGACAGGTCCGGTCCAGTTTTCAAAACCATGATTAGAACAGGTATTTCATAGTATAAGAATTTAAGGATGTAAATTAGGATGTACGAGTGAAAATCTATACTTATTAATAAAACAATATTTTTAATGTCATATATCATTTTTTAGGTCTTTATTTTTTTAAAATTTTCGTCTAAAAATGTTTCTATTTTTAGTTATAATTCATTTGAATACAATAAATTATTAATATAAATAAGAGGAAGTTATATCCCTAGAATAAAAAAAATTATTACCAAAATAGTTATTTAAGGAAATGTTTTTTTTCGTACTGTAATGTTATTGGTTAAATTTATTTCATTTTAAAATAATATTATTTAAAAAAATTTAAATACAAAGCTTTATTAATAAGATTGTAAGACACTTTGGTTCACATGTTGTAATTAAATACAAAAATTTTTTCTAAAACTTATTTTGTTTTTTTACTCAGACTTAATTTTAAATCGTATTTTTATGTATGTATTTTTACTTAGACTTAATTTTTCATCTATAATTTAGTTTCAATTTCATACAAAGGTAGACAACATTTGTAAAATATTTTTAAGTAGAAAAGATGTAATAAGAAAAACTATTTTTAATAAAAAAATGCATTTTTAAAAATATTTTATATAAATATCATGGCGAAACAAAAAAAAAGTCAATGGTTTATTTTTATTATTTTACGAAACTATAAATGTAATCCTCAATTACTGAGTGCATGTATTTTGTTAATAGACTCCCAACGACAATAAGGGAAGAAACGGGTAACGTTGTCTTGTGAGCCACTTGGGACAGACTCGCTAAAAGCTCTAAATAACCAGTTGAGCTTAAATAAGTTCGAACTCATTTTACGACTCGTATGTAGAGATCGAGCTTCATATGTCGAGATTGAGCCGATTCGCAAGACGAAACTAGCGTTGTATGTATAGTATGTTCATTTTATCTTTTATGTATATCTATCTATACTTATTAATTGAACAACATCTTTAGTGCCCTTGTAATTTTCTTAGGCATCCATTTATTTGAATTTTCCACCTGAGAATGTATTTATCGTTATTCTTAATTATAGTTCCTTTGAATAAAATCAGATATTGCTATAATTACAAATTGAATTTTCTTCCTTAAATGATGTATATAGAAAATTTATTTAACAAAATAGATGTTTAAGAAAATGTTCCGGAGAAACGAGTAATGTCGTCTCGTGAGCCACTCGGGACTGACTCGTTAAAAGCTTTAAATAAGCTGATATTAAACAAGCTCGAACTCATTTTACGACTCATATGTCAAGATCGAGCCAACTCGCAAGACGAAACTAGTATTGTATGTATATTATGTTTATTCTATCTTTTATCTATATTTATACTTATTAATAAAATAATATATTTATTGCCCCGTGTCATTTTCTTAAGCCTACATTTATTTGATTTCCTGTTTAAAAATTTATCTATCATTATTCTTAGTCATAGTTCATTTGAATAAAATCAACTATTGCTACAATTACAAATAGAGTTATTTTATAAAATAGACGTTTAAGAACTTTTCGAATGTTTATGAATATTCTCATGTTCAATATAATTTGTTTATTACCTAAATTTCTTGTTTATAATTTTATTTCATATCATATTATACAATATATAGACTTATAAGTATTGATAAATAAAAACTACTAATATTAGATATAGATGAGTTTAAAAAGTTAAACATAAAAATCAATATACAAAATATTAACAATAATATTATAACTTACAAATAATTTTAGTCAAAAGCAGTTTTTAACTATTGAACTCGTTTATTACATGGGTCTTTAGTCTAGTGTATCTTCTTATTATAATAAAAGGTTAATTAAAGATGTCACATGACATAAAATGATAACTATAGATGACACATAACAACATCACATTCACCCTTAACAATATTTTTCTGTTTCTCTCTCCTATTAAATGATTCAATTAATTATTAATTATATTATTTAATTCTATTTTTTTATTATAAGTTATTTTTAAAAAGATTAAGAAATAGATCTCTTTATTAATTTTTATTTCTAGAGAAACAAATTTTTATAAAAAGAAAATTTACTAGAAAGTACATCATATTTTTTTTAAAACATGAAATATTTTAAAACTGACATTTTAATATGTTTTGTTTTGAAACAAAATGTTTGATTTATTTTTTAGAAAAAACAAAGAAAGTATAAAAACAAAATTTTAAAAAGTTGATATCATTATTTTATTACTTATATTACTTACTCATACATAATTTAAATCACATATTATTTAATAATTAATAATATTTTATTTTATTAATATTTTATTATCGTATAATACACAGGTTCACTAAAGCTATTATTTATATATAATATCTTGACTCTAATATAAAGGTAAATGAGATGTCATGTATTAGCACCATAATTATTCTCATCAAAATTTTT
>BJCM01009063.1:1858-17371 GCA_018326385.1 Flaveria bidentis
TAAACTTATGGGCTAGGGGTGCCAATTTGGTAATTTTGGGTGAGGGATACCCATAATTCTTCACTGAGTCAACGAGGGATGTGACACCTGACATTTTCTGGTCATTTTCTAATCAACACGAACATGTTTTCCGATCATACAATCATGCATTTTGTGTTGTTTACATAAATGTGTCACTTAGTGCACAAACATTCACGAACCTTTCATGTAACGCTAATTCAGATTATTGTCGAATCACACACGTGTCTGCCCTGAAAGTTGGTGATTTGTCAATATGGCTTTCAAACACTCATATATTGATGTGATATTATGTGTTATATGATTATGTGATTCATTATGTAGCTTGATTGTGAAAATTGGGAATTTTCTAACATTTATGCGTTTTCGTGCATTTTCAGCTTTTAACACCTAATTTTTATAAAAATCCCTTTGAACTAGCAAAATAAATATTATTTCATGTTATTAGTGTTTTTTTGATGTTATGTAATCATTTGGTGGTTTCAGTGTAGAAAAGGTTCATTCGTGGAATGTTAAAATGATTTTTATAAAAGACAGGGGTCATTCTTGTAAAAAAAGATTGAAACCCAAACCCCCACCCCTGTAGCCTAACTCAGCCACCCCTATCTCTCCACCCCCTACCCATTTCAATCAACACATACACTTTGATTTCTCTTGCAATTGATGACAATTATGGATTGTTCTTGCATAAAAAACGTGTTAGTTTGCATCTATACACCATTACAAGTAAGTTTAATGTTATATTTTATATTCTTTAATTATCATGATGTACATGGACCCTAATTATCCAAACACAAATCAAAACTTGAAAATGATTGAAATTGATGATTGATTATGTGTTAGTATTTAATATAATGATATTTGTATGGATTGGTTTTGTGAAATTGTAATGTTTTTGTCAAAACCTGAGACTTACTTATAATGAAAACTTTAATTTGGGGCTTTTGTTGAAATTGTATGATTCTGATGAAATTGGATTGAATTGATGGTTCTACGATGTTAGTTTATGCTAATGGATTGTTATGTTTTGAAATCTTGATTTTGGCCCAGTTTTAGGGTAGTTTACATTAATGGAAACTTTTTGGGTAAATTAATTTATAGAAGATGATATATGCATGTTCGATGAGATATGACAATTTTTTTATGATGTTTAGGGCATAAGAATGGATTGGGAATAACCGGATGGTGAAAAATGCATCATATGAGCAGCTTGTTATTTGTAGAAACTTTTGTGTCTCGATGTGTAGTATGATGAGTGTGATATGTGTAGAACATTTTATGGTGATGTGTTGGATGTTGAAATGATTATAGGAACATGTTAGTTGTTTTGGATGTAAGTTGTGCAACTTGTGTTCTTATGTTTTAAATTAGGAAACTATAAGCATGATGAAGAATCTAGGTTATGTTAAAATGTTGTGGATGATTTTGGGATGTGTCACATATATATTAACCTGTTTGTTAATAGGCTTGATGCATTTGGAAATGGATTACACATGTATAACCATGTCATACTTTCCAAAAATATAAAAATTTTAAAATATATTTTCAATATGAAACTTTATGTGAATCATTATTTGAGTTATTTGAGAATGACTAAACATGTTTTCACTTATTTGAGTCACCAACAGATCGTAGAGTCAGTCCGGTCAAGTTTGGTCAACAAAAGTCAACTTTTGTAAAAAAGTTAATCTTGTCAAACATTTTTCGAACACGCTAACAATTAATGGGGATCATCTTGACCATTATGTACACATACTCATGGACATACATTTGTTAGGTAATGATTAGCTTTTGGTTGTTACACTTCATGTTTTTCACATACTCATGGACATCCAAGGTGAGTATTCACGACCCCACTTTTACTTAAATTCCTTTTTTGGGGAGAAGCATGCAAACTATTTCTATTTATTGGTTTTAGTATTATCGGTATATCAACTGTTATTGTAGTGCAAACATTATCACATAAGTCCTTACACACTCGAACCATTAATAATGGGATAGCGAGGTAATTTTGGGTAGTATTACTGTGTTTGATAAACCCCACTCGCGCTAGTCGCGCTAACTTGACTAGAGGTCGAACGGTTGTTAAATTGACCTAGACACTTGCCATTGTTCTGTGACAAGACATGGCGGAAGGAATAAAACTAATAAATAGTCAGCTTTGGTTTGAAACGCTAAGTAACTCGATATATAGGCTACCTACCTGTGGTATACCTTTGTTTACTTTTACCAAACAAACGATCAATATATTTACTTATTTAAACCTATAAACTCACCAACCTTGTGTTGACACACTTTAGCATGTCTTCTCAGGTTGTTGGCACACTTAAGGCTAGGGTTGCATATCTGAGACTTATGCATCATCTTTATCATTTGAAAGCAAGTTCATTTACCTTTATTACTTTTCATTGGGCGTTATGTTTGACGCATTTATTACTTATGGATTTATAAACGTTTACGCTTCCATATTGATTACCTTGAAAACTTTGGTTTACTCAGATTTAAGGTCAAATGTTTATTTTAAAACGATATAGTGTTGTTTGATATGACTATGTCTGAGATCCTGGTTTGTCACATGCCTTGCGGTAGAATCCTGCCGATGGATTTTGAGGGTGTGACAAGGGATATGACACATCGAGAGGGATCCTGAAAAATGACACGTGGGCGAGGGATTATGCCTACTCCTCGCCTGGAAGAACGTGTCGGGGAGGGATTATGGTTTTTCCTTGCCACGTGGGCGAGGGTCGGACACGTGGCGTGATTTGATTGATTGTTTTATTTGATAAACTTAAATTTTGACCAGTTATTTTAATAATTTCATTTGGTCAAATGGTTATTTTGGTAAATTTCCTAAATAAACCATGAAAGTGTTTTACTTTCAATAAATTTTACATTTTATTTATAGGTAAATATAGTTCATATGTAGACTCATAATTTAGCACCCTCTTTATCTTAAATACCAATATAAATAACAAATATACATTTTGCCCTTATATTTAGCCTAATAAGCTGAATAAACCTTATTTTATACATAACTGATGGCACAATAAACTTAACTTGATTTTCGTATATCCTTTTTTGTTAGATCTAGGAACAAGAGATCTAGATCTTTTTGTATAGGATTAGCACTTTAATCAATGCTTGTAATTCATTACTTTGATGTATTCATTATGTATATAGGTTAACCCATATCTGTGTTGATATATGTGTATGATTGCAAGTTCAAACATCATACTTGGTCAATTTTAGAAATTAACTAAGTGTAAGAAACATCTACGGAGGAACATTTATGTTATTCTGTGGATAATCGTCTCATAAGAAAAACATCCACGGATCCTCTATAGAAGAACACTTCGGTGTAGATGAAGTCAAAGGAATGCTATAAGGCCAAAGACCCACAGATGAACAACTTGCACTCCAATGAAGAATACCAAAGTGAAGACTCCTATGGATGGGTAAACTCCTGCGGAAGACCAAACAGTTGTACTCGCATCATCAAGTAATACAAGTCAATAAGTCAAACATGGACTCCAAGAGATTCATTGTTTCCTTTACAGAAACCCTGAGCCTATAATACTAGTCCTAGGTTGACTCATTGGGAAGATGGCTGAATACCTAATATCACATCGATCCACACGATCAATCAAACATAAAAACCCTAGCAGCCGTCTTAACAATACACCAAAATCATCAACACATTTGTAGAGAGTATATGAAGAGGCAGATGCAACCAAAACACCTAAAGTCTCTCCTGCATGCATGCATATGAGTACTGAAGAAGAATGCTTCAGAAGTTTCACACAAGCAACATAAATATGTGTGAAATCTTCTGAAGCCAAGACCAATATCTTTTGAAGCCAAAGATGAAGTCTTCCAAACCTTCAGAGACAAAGTCTTCCAAAGCCAACACTTGAAGATAGATTTCTTCCGAAGACTTTTAGCATACATGCTTTATCTGATGTACTTTACATAAGTTGGAAACCTTTCCACTGCAGCTCTGTAAAGTCACCAACTTTCACAAGTTGGTGAAAAGGTCCATACTTTTAGTAACTGTACATTGAGGTCTTGAGTCTGTAAACTTTTTACTTCATGTACTTTATCCTTTTTTAATAGATTAGGATGTGAGCTATGCCATGTCATAGTCACTATTGAAAAGGCAATGTGCCTTTTGACTCTACAATTGATTTTGTTTTGGGTCTAGTCAATTGTATCCTGCTAGCCTTCAAAGTATAGCCAGTTATAGGTTGTAGTATATGTATCTCAAGTACTTGTAATTTTCTTTTATGCTTTATAACACTTGTAATAGAACTTGAGAAGGCAATATACTGCAATCTTGAAAACCATCTCCTTGTATATCTTGTTATCTTGTTCTGTCTCATACTTACTTGTGTTCTTAGTGTCATTACTTAAGGTTAACCAGTTTCACTGTCTGATTAAGTTGAGTGTTCTTAACCAACTCTCCTCTTTGTGTTGTTGTATTGTATTTGCATACCCTTCAACGGTCTTGCATTTTGTATTAGAGCATTCTAGGCTCTTGATATAAGATCTCATCATCTTAAGATCCCTCTCACACACATAAATACTTAACTTATCAAATGGCAGCCATTTCCAAATCTGATATGGAAACTAGAACCATGACAAATTCCCCACTGATCACTTTTGATGATTTTGACACCTGGTGCCAAAGAATGGAAGGTTTCATTAGGTCTCTAGACTCAAGAATGTGGGAGTTTGTTGAAAATGGACCTTACATACCAAGCACCTCTTCTGCTACTGGTGGTGGTATGATCCCCAAGGTTGTGGCTGACTACTCAGATGAAGATAGAAAGAGAGTAAATATTGACCAGAAGGCCATGACAGCCCTTCAGACTTCTCTTCCTAACTATGTGTACATAGGTTTCAAGAAATGCAAAACAGCTAAGTAGCTGTGGGATGCATTGAAACTAATGTATGAAGGTTCCTCTGAAGCTAAGGAGAACAAAAAGGATCTCCTAAAGCAGTAGTTTGAAAATTTCACCTTCAAAGCAGGTGAAACCATGACTCAACATTACTTCAGGTATGTTGAGATTATGGATATCCTAGTGGATGGAGGAGTTGCTCTTGAAAACAGAGACATTGTAAGGAAGTTCATGTCCTCACTTCCTAGGCAATGGACACACTACTGTGTGGTTATCAAGAGAGTTGAGAATATGAAAACTCTTACTCTTACAGAGTTGTATGGAATTCTTAGTGGCTACCAGATGGAGATGAACATGCAAGGTTCATCTGACAGCTCCAACAATCAAATAGGTTCAGCCCTTCATGTGGTTGAAAGGGATAGCATAGAACCCCAACATCATCTCATATAATACCCTGAAAACTAACCTAAGGGTCCTTTCATCATCTTCCCAAAGACACCAAGGGAGAACTGCACTCAAGGAAGTCTATTTCAAGAGACAAGTTCTTCTCAAGCATTTGTGTCCTCTGATGAAAGTTTTGGCAGCTTTCTTTTCACCCTTGAAGACCTAACCTATATCCATCCAGAGGATCTGGAGTACATGGAGATAGTCCAGCATATGGCTCTTCTCACACACAGAGCCAAGAAGTTCTACAAGCGGACAAGAAGAAAGTTTCGCAGCAGTGCAGTTAGTGGAAAGTTTGGACTGGACAAAAACAAAGTCAAGTGTTACAACTGTAAATTGATAGGTCACTTTGCCAGGGAGTGGAAGGCACCAAGAACTAATGGTGGCCAAGCACAGTCCAGACCAAACTACACTGACAAAGCTACCCAGAATGATAGGCCAAAGCAGTAAGCTGCAGTTGCTGTTGAAGAAGGAGGATTTGATTGGAGCTTTCAAGTGGAAGATGCTTCTCCTAATGAAGCACTGATGGCAGATCATGATGAAGCCAAGGTATTGGAACATCTCTGTACCCCTGAATGCATTGATAAAGTTAATAGATACAGGTCCTACAACTTAGAAATGAGATATGATCTTAAGTCCTTAAACATTTTAAAAGCTGATTTTAGAAAGTCTAAAAGTGATTATAAACTGAAGATAGAGGACTTAGAGAAAACCATTTCAGTTCTAAAACATGAGCATACAAATTATAGGACTCAGATCTAGGATCTCATAACTAAGCTGACTGAGTGCCAGGCTGAGCTTGTGATCAGCAAAGCCAGTGCAGAAAAGGGTGTTCTTGAAAAAGAGACCTTCAAATGATATCCTCATCCCTGCACAACAAAGTGCGTTATCAAAACAAGTAGGGACTTGGATCTAATGAGATAGCTCATCCACACACAATCTTGTTTGTAAGATCACCCAGGTGTTGAACTTGTGAAGATGAGCTTCTTCTCATAGATCCTTTGGGTGAAGAGAATGAAGAAGTGATAGTGAAGAATCTTTCTGAGAAGAGTGAAGAAAGGATTCTAAGAAGGGTAACTATCCTTCTAAGGAGAAGAAGAAAACTATGATCACCAAGTCTATGAGGAAAAACTTGATCAGAAAGAGCAAAAGAATAGCTAGGAATGCTAAAGAGATCAATGCCACTTTTGATTCTAAGCAGAAACAAGTTTATATCTATGTAGAATTTGAAGTGGTGAAGACTAAAGACATTAACCTAAACTCTTCTGCAAAGAGTTCCAGTTCATGTTCAAATCATCTTAGCACCAAGATGAATGCTGATCTATTGTGTACCACTGCTACACAACCTAGACCATCCAACTCCAAGAACAGTCCATACCCCAAAAGGACTATCTCAGCATCTGCAAAGATGAATGTGGAGAAGGGATGTGATCAAAATCAGTCTTGCTCTCAGCAGAAAGCTCTTGGGAATAAGAAAATAGAATGTGTCATGTGTGAAAGTACCTCTCATCTTGCTAAGGATTGTCCATATAATTCAAACGGTACTCTACAGATGACCAAGAAAAGGACTTCCAAGAGTTCTAAAAGATTCTAGCTTTGGAAGGAAAATCTATTTCCTTCAGAAGCTCCAAAATGAAGAAGAAGGCAAGTGGAAAATCGTCTTCGAAAGAAAATTTGGTGTCGGAAGAAAGGAATACTTTCGAAGCACTAAAATCTACTGTAGTGTCTGCAGAATTTTCTGAAGGTTCAGTCATGAGAACTTCTAAAGTCTCAAAAGGTTCTAAAGTGTTGAAGGACAAGTCCAAACTTTCAAAGTGGTGTGGAAGTCTATAAAGACCAAGTGACTGAAAGTTCTCCATCAACAATATCTCAAGATCCTGAAAGCACAACTATAGGATCTATTACTGTTGCATTATCTTATACTTATTTTATTGAGCCCAAGACAAATAAGGCTTGGGTTTCCAAATGTAACTAATAATTTTCTTTGTGCAGGAACAACTCAAAACAATCAAAAATCTCTGAATCATTGACAGTGACTATTCCAAGCACATGACATGCAATAGGTCACTACTCCAGAACTTTGAAAGGATTCATGGAGGGCTAGTTGCTTTTGGAGGAGATGAAGGTGGTTACATCTTTGAAAGGGGCAAGGTCACAAATTGTAAGCTCAGCTTGGGTACAATCTTCTGAGTGTATCCCAATTTTTTGATCAGAGTCATAACATGCTCTTTACTAAGCATGAGTGCATTGTTCTCAAGCTTAGGGTGGTTAATCCTCATGAGCATATCCTGCTTAGAGCCCCCAGGAAAGGGAACATGTACAAGATGGACTTGCAAGAGACATCTCCCTACGGAGAAGTTTCATGCTTTCTGTCTAAAACCAATAGTGATGAGTCTTTCCTATGGCATAAAAGAATGTGTCATGTAAACTTTAAGAAGATGAATAAATGGATTAAGAATGATTTGGTAACTAGAATACCAAAGAAAGGGTTTACAAGTGATGATCTCTGTGTTGCATGCTTGAAAAGGAAGCAACACAAGGTGTCTCATAAGCCTAAAGAAAGAAACTCCATCACTACACCCCTAAACTTGTTACATATGGATCTCTTTGGCCCCACCAGTGTAATAGTCTAGGAAGGACCTCTTATTGTTTGGTGATCACAGATGACTACAAGATTCACTTAGGTTTTCTTCCTTAGAACTAAGGATGAGACTCCTAAAATTATGAAGAATTTAATCTTAAAGATTGAGAATCAATCTGATCACAAGGTCAAAACCATAAGTTTTGATCAAGGAACTAAATTCAAGAACCAAATCCATGATACATTTTGTGATGAAAAAGGTATTACAAGTCAATACAGTGCTCCCAAGACTCCTCAAGAAAAAGGTGTTGCTGAGAGGAGAAACATGATATTGATTGAAGCTACAAGAACCATGTTGTCTGACTCTAAGCTGCCTATCACCTTTTCAACACTGCCTGCTTTGTGCAGAACAATGCTTTAGTAGTTAAGACTCATGGCAAGACTCCTTATGAACTTTAGCACAAGAGGAAACCTTTCATTGGTTTTCTCAGGTCATTTGGATGTCGTTGCACCATTTTGAATACCAAAGATCAAAATGCCAAATTTGCTGAGAAAGCAGATGATGGACACTTTATTGGATACTCTTCTCAAGCTAAGGCTTAAAGAGTAGAAGAGTATACAATCTCAGAACTAGAATTGTTGAGGAGTCAGCCAATATGACTTTCAATGAACACACATCCTGTGTGGCTGGTTCTTGTCCTGATTGGCTGTTTGATCTTGATTTAGTTACCAACTATTTTATCAAATCTTATGAGAATGTTTCAGGATCTACAGATATCTTAACCACAGGTGATCCTGACCCAAGATTTGAGCTTATAAGACCTTCAGGCCATACATCTTCAGCTCCAGTTGTAACTACTTCTGCAAATGAGGTCTCTATCAGCACCACAATGACAATTTCAGCTGATGCATCTGAGATGCCTTTACATTCCAACTCAGATGCTCTACAACTAGATAAAGATACTTCAAATGCAAAAGAAAACAATGGTGGTGGTGACAGTGATCAGGAATTTCTTGATGCTGATAACCACTCCATAGATGACAACATCAATGATGTCACACACTCATTGGATCAAGTCTCTCTTGATAAGTATGTTGATGTAGTGGGAGATACATCAATGCCAGATCTTAATTTCTCTAATTTAGATCTCTCTGAACAACTTTCTGTGATCCCTCAACTAAGGATCCACAAGTCTCATCTCACTACAAACATCATTGGAGATGTTGACACAGGGGTAAGAACAGGAGGACAAACTCATGAAGCAAATGTTTTTTTTCACTCTTGTTTCTTATCTCAGATAGAGCCAAAGCAAGTTGATGAGGCTTTAAAGGATGGAAGTTGGGTTGAAACTGTGCAAGAGGAGCTACTTCAATTCAAAAGATAGAAAGTTTGGAACCTCTGTCCTCTTCCTCATAGGAAGACTACCATTGGAACCAAATGGGTGTTTAGGAACAAAACAGATGATAGAGGCTTTGTCATAAAAAATAAAGCTAGACTAGTTGTTCAAGGATACATATAAGAAGAAGGAATTGACTACACTAATGTCTTTGCTCCTGTAGCAAGACTAGAAGCTGTTTGAATATTCTTGGCATTTGCTGCATCCAAGAACTTCAAGGTTTATCAACTTGATGTCAAGTTTGCTTTTCTTAATGGGGTGATTGACAAGGAGGTATATATCAAACAACCACCTGGTTTTGTAGATCCTGATTATGTCTGCAAGCTTGATAAAGCTCTTTATGGGTTGTATCAGGCACCACGGAAATGGTATCAGACTCTGTCTCAGTATCTCTACAAGCATGGCTACAGAAGAGGTACTATAGATGTAACTCTTCATCAAAGGATAGGGAATTGACATAATGCTAGTTCTAGTCCATGTGGATGACATCATCTTTGGATCAACTAGTCCAAAGCTCTACAAAGACTTTGAGAAGCTGATGAAGGACAGATTTGAAAAGAGTGCCATGGGGGAACTCAATTTCTTTCTGGGAATTCAAGTGAAACAAGTTAACAATGGCATATTCATTAGTCAGTCAAAGTATGTTCAAGATATACTCAAAAGGTTTAACATGACTGACTGTAAGATTGCTAAGACACCCATAGCTAGAAACCACTCCCTTAGACCTGATCTTGAGGGGGAATATGTAGATGAACACTTATACAGGGCTATGATTGGGTCTCTTATGTATCTTACAGCTAGCAGGCCTAATATCATGTTTGCTACATGTATTTGTGCAAGATATGAAGCCAACCCTAAGATGTCTCACCTTATTACTAACAAAAGGATTCTAAGATACCTCAAAGGTGCTTCAACACTTGGTTTATGGTATCCTAAGAATTCTGACTTCAATCTGTATGCATATACAGATAGTGATTATGGTGGTTGCAACATGACTGCAAAGTCTACATCTTAGGGATGTTAGTTTCTTGGTGGAAGGGTTGTCTCATGGCAATGCAAGAAACAATCCTGTGTCTCTGCATCAACTGCTGAAATTGAATACATTGCTGCTGCAAGCTATTGTGCCCAAGTGCTTTGGATTCAAAATCAGATGCTTGACTATGGGTTAAACTTCAATGAGACTCCCATTCACACAGACAACAACAATGCTATCTCTATCACAGAGAATCTTGTGCATCATTCAGGGACTAAACACATCAACATCAAGTATCATTTAATTAGAGATAATTTGGAAAATGGATTAATTAAACTAGTCAAAGTTCACACAAATGAACAATATGTTGATCTGTTTACAAAGGGTTTTGATGAATAGAGATTTAAATATCTAATATCAGCTATTGGGATGATAAACTTTGAGTAGGTTTTTCTTAAAACTAATTCTTATTATTTCTTAAAATCCGTGTGCCCTAAGTTATCTAGTTTATCACCTTCATAAGCTCTTTTTTCTTTGGATGAAAACTTTTTGAGGACTTTCCTTAAAATTCTGAAAATTTTGATCCTTCGGAAGATATGTTTTTACCTTCGGAAGAAACTTATTCCTTTAAAAATAGATAACTGTCCAAGTAATTTTACCTTCGAAAGATATTTCTGAAATATCTGCCGAAGCTTAGGCACTTATATGTTTTCAAGGACAACTTTCTTCCGAAGCAAATTAATTCTCGGAAGCTTTGTTCCCTTGAGCAAACTTTCATGTCTAAATTTTTTTCCAAAGGCAAAATTCTCAAAAACCTTAGGAAATTCTTCCAAAGTCATTTTAGCTTCGGAAGCTTTTTCAATAAAACTTCCAAAGATAATTTACCCTTAGAAGCTTTTTGACTTTCAAGAAATCTACTTTTTGAGCAAAAGGAAACTAGATTTTTAGAGGTGGGACCGACTTATGGATTTCAAAGTTTATCCTCTTTCATTAACTTTTGTTAGGTCTAGGATTAATAGATCTAGTCCATTTTGTATAGACTTAGAACTTGAATTAATATCTGTAATGAATGCTTGTAATTCATCATTGTGTATGCATTAAATGTATATGTTAACCCATATACATGTGTTGATTTCTGTATGATTGCAGGTAAAACATTATAATTGGTGAATTTCTGAAATTGACCAAGTGTAAGAAACATCTACGGATGAACATTTTGTTCTTCCGTAGATATGTTTATTACAAGTAAAATGCATCTGAAGATCTTCTGCGAATGAACAACCTGCTGAGGATGGAAGAACAATATCTTTGGAAGAACAATTGCTTCAGAAGAACAAGTTTGCTTTGAAAGAACAAATTTTTCTTCAGAAGAACAAGATTTCTACAGAAGAACAATTGCTTTAGAAGAACAAGTTTGCTTCGGAAGAACAAGATCCCTACAGAAGAACAATCAACTACGGAAGACTATTCCTGTGGAGTCCAAAGACTTGTATTCAAACAATATAAGTGTTACAAGTCAAAAATTCAACAAGGAAGTTATACGAATCACAAGAAATCCGATGATTCCTTAACAGAATCAATTCAAATCCTAAGAGATCCGGTCTTTCCTTAACATAAACATTATTGTCTATAAATATGGATCCTAGGTTTCGAATCAAAGACGACTGTGACAGCCGAGACGACAATTATCCAAGCAACAACATCACAACCACACATCACATCAAATCACATAAACCAAAACCCTAGCAACCGTCACATCACTGAACACTAAAATCAATATCATTCGTTCATTCATTATTTATTCAATTGTCATCATTAACATCTTTAATGAAATACATTTGATTTGAATTTGTGTCCAATCATTAATTATGTTTCATTCATTGTGTTCATCATATTCTTGAATCATTATTGATATTGTAATTTAATACAAACAATTAAACCAGGTTAGCGTTGATTCCACAAACTTTGACTTGTCTTCAACCAACACTGATAATTCCTTATTGCGATCTTTGGATTCACAGGTGGTATCAGAGTCAAGTGCTCATTGATCTAGATTGATTGATTTATCAGTGTTAGTTGTGTTTAATTGTTATCAAAGTTCGTTAGATTTGTCAGTTTTTACTGATTAGATCTATTGTTTTTTGAGCAAAGAGGCTGTGTGATTTTTGATTTGTCGTTGAGCAGTACACTGTTCGATTCACTTGGATCTATATTAAAATCAATTGAATAGTAGATCTTAGTTATTGATTAGCATCAATAACTTGTTCATATCCTTTGAACAAATTTATTAGTTAAAGACTTAGATCTTAACTAATCATAAGCAACTTTTGTGGATCATCTTCCCAACCTCCAAAGTTGGAAACAAAAGCTGATTTTAAATCCTGGAAAATCAAGTTCAGGAATCATGTAAATTTTACAGATTCTGACTTATGGGTTTCAATAACAGAAAGTCCTTATATTCCACCCACCCTTGGGCTGGATTATAATGATAATAATCAATCCATAAGTACGAAAGATCTATCACCTGATGATATTAAGAAGGTTAAACTTGATATTAAAGCATACAACTTGCTTAGTATGGCTTTACCTGAGGAAATATTAATCAGGTGTGAAAATTACAAAACAGCAAATTCCCTGTGGAAGATTCCTCATACACTCTATGAAGGGAGTGATGAAATCCGAAGCATTAGGATGGACACCCTTCATTCACAATATGAAACATTTCATCATATTGAGGGTCTATCAATTTCTCAACAACTCCACCGGTTCATGCAACTTGTTACAAAAATGAACATTTTGGAGTTGAAGTATACAAATGAGGATTTGAACAAGAAAATGCTCCATACTTTACTAGAAAGTTAGAAGCAAACTGTATCCACGTTCAAGAACACCATAGAACTCAAAGCAGTTGGACTAGATACTCTAATGGCTAAAGTTATTGCTCTTGAAATGGATGAGAAATAAAGAAATAAGAGTGTGAGAACTCATGTATCACCATATCACTTTAAAGAAACAAGAAGTGCTGGAAGTGCATTTATGTCCAACAATGATGGTGATAACTCTTGTACTTTGAGTGAATATGAAGAGGAAGTAAGTTTTATGCTTCAAAACCTCCTAAGAAATCTAATCAAAGTAAGTCAAGAAAAGAGAAAGAAAGAGCTGATGAACAAAGAGATACATCATCAGAAAAACCGTCAAACAACAATCAATTAGAGTCTATCACTGTCATTCTAGACTCTGAAGAACAAAAAGTAGCTTTTGCAGCTTTCAGTTCAAGCTTTCAAGCTTACCTAGGAAGCTCATTGACCTCTGCCAACTTGTGCCAACAAGACTTGGAAGAACTACCACTGGATGTAGTGGAGGAGATGGATCTTCAATGGCAAATGGCAATGATTGCTTATAGAGCCAAACAATTTTTAAGAAGAAACAAGAATTTGGCTGTGGCACGTAAATCAACACGGATTGGTGTTGATAAGTCAAAGGTAAGATGCTTCATGTGCAATCTCTATGGACACTTCTCTAGAGAATGCAATCAACATAATTCTGACTCAACACAACATCAGCAACATCAGTCTAAATAACTTTCATCATCTCAAAGATCATTCAGGCAGCCAAAACTTACCAACTCATCCCCACTAGCCACTAATACATCACCAAGAACAAGCAATGCAAAAAGAATCTAGGATGATCATTCTTCAAGATGGAACCTATGACTAGAGTATGTATGAGAAGGAAGTCTTGGAAGAAAATCAAGCTCTAATGGCTCACATGGAAAACAAAGTTCCACCTATGGCAAGTGAGGTAAGGGACAGGTTATGTTCATCAATATGTGTCGAGGAAGTAGAAAGATATAGAGTCTGTGCTCAACAATTTGCTGATAAAGTTAAAAAAACAATGATTTTGAATGAATCTCATGTAAAAGAACATAAACTATATCAAATAAAAATTAACTCTTTACAAAAGGATTTAGATAAAATTGTTTATGAAAATTACAGTTTAAAAGCACAAGTTGAGCATCTGACCACTTTCTTAACCAAATCCATGACTCATCATGCAAAAACTGAAGTGAAACTTCAGAAGTTTCAACTTTCATCTTAGCAATATGAGAAATTATTAAATTCTCATATTGAATCAAAGAGCAAGACTAGGTTGGGATATAATGTTGTGGCACTTCCTATTAACAATAATTATGTTCCTTTGCATAAATCAGTGATAAATAACTTGTCAAATCATTTTGTGCCAAGCACCAATATAAGAACAAGTTCTAATCAACAAATCATTGATAATAAATCAGAGGTGAATGAATTTGAGTCTTCTGAATAATACAAGATTAATCAAATGAATTCAGAATTTGACTTTGATGAGTGTGATGACTTGGATGATTCTGATGAACATGATGATGATCTTCTAAACAAGGGTAAGAATGTTGTTTTTGAAACAAATATTCCAAAAGTGCTTGAAGAAACAAAGCTGCCATACCCTCCTAAATAAAAAAACATGCTGAAGACCATCAGCAAGAGAATAGCTCAATTAAATGAAGGTCTTCAAAAACTGAATCAGCAACAAAAATCTTCCAATGAAGTAAACGAGAAGTGTGCCTCTACATAGGAAAGGCACAAATCATCCATGGAAAACGAAAAGAAAAGGCTTTCAGCTGATCATCAACGGAAGAAGAACCTTACTTCAGAACTGGATCTACGGAAGAAGAAAACCTATCCAGTAGAAGTTAATCTTGATTCAGTAGATGATCTACGGAAGAGAAATTCAACAACAAACAAATAAAAGCTGCTCCAAACAGAAAAGAAAGAATCAAATTCAAAGTTAAAAAAGGATGCAAAGCACCAGAAGTTGGCAAATCATAAGAAATTAAATGATTCTGACAAAGAATCAGATGAGATGTACTGCAAATGGTGTGACATGAAAAACCATAATGTTGGACTAAAAGAACCAATGAGCCAAATCAGAAAAACCTTTAAGTCCCACAGATATCATAACAACTGAAGAAGTCTACATCAGCTGAAGGCAAAGTTTGAAGACAAAGTCTGAAGACAAAGTCTGAAGACAAAGTCTGATGACATCAGCTGAGACAAAGTCTTAAGACAACAGCTGAAGACAAAGTCTGAAGACATCAGCTGAAGACAAAGTCTGAAGACAGTTCTCAGAAGTTGTCATAACAGCTGAAGTAGTTCTCTTCAGTAGTTG
>BJCM01009087.1:0-13089 GCA_018326385.1 Flaveria bidentis
TCCCCCCACCTGCGCCCACCTCCCCCCACAACAATATGAAGGTCTTTGTTCCGGTGGCTGCACTTGCAGATGTGACATTGTTTTGAGTTGGAATAATCATTGATTTGATATGAATTTTGAGTTGGTTGTGAAATTGTTTTAGTAGTCTGCAGATGTTATAAAACAAACAGACTTTTTCTTGAAGACTATAGACACTTGATTCACCTCTTCTGCTGCAGATGTCTACAGATGTGATTCGCAGACTGCAAACATTTTTCTGCAGAAAAAACAAACAACACCTAAGTTACTATGTTCCCCTTTTAATATATTCCTTTGATAGTTTTTAGGCATTTAAAAATTTAATTATTTGTTTTTTGTAATTTGGATTATGATATTTTGAGTACACATCTGTGATATTTGTAGTTTGCAATATATAAATATGTATGTATGTTTCTGCTTTTAAATAGATTTTGCTTGCTGGCTGTAGAAAAAAATATATAGAAACCCTTGTAAAAGAATAAAGACTTTTAGAAATCGTTGTAGAAAGTAAAAATAAATAACATAAAACCTATTAAAAATCACTACAAATCGCTTTTAAAATAAAAAAATGATGTAAAAGATGAACATAACTGTAAAACATAAAAAAGAAAAGAAACAATATGGCGCCTTAAATCTTTAAACAACGTTAAAAATTCGTCGTAAAAGGAAATTATATTTTAAACAACACTTGGATATAATAATCGCTGTATAAACATATATAGCGTTGTAAAAAGAATTTATTTTGTACTAGTGTTCATCATGTGTTTAAAAACTCTTTTATAAGATAATTGTAATTTCAACGATGCATTAATGGTTGTATAAAAAGCATTAAGAATTGTATATGATTTTTGTTTTTTTTTCTTTTCTCTCTTTAAAAGTTTTATTTAATACTTTTATATCTTTTACAATTTAACCACCATAAAATTTTATCTTCAAGTTTAATCCCTTATACTTTTCATTTTTTACAAAAATTTTCATTTTACATTTCGGTTTGTAATTTTAAATTAATATGTGGTAACGTCCGCATGTAGTGCAATGTTGTTAGGCCTATTTTTTTCGTTTAACGGCTGCGTCGTAACATGCGAGTCCTAAAACGACTTTGTTATTGTTTTAAATGTTTTATGTTTCACATGCATAGGTTAATGTTTTTACGTCACGTCTCTGTCGGTTTTATTTTTTCGTTTTATTACCTTTTGAATACAACTCTTTTTGTTGTTTATGATCACTAACGGTGGTATAACATTAGATCTACATGAAACGGTTTTACGCCTCCGCCGCAACACAAGACCAAAGTTATATTTATACTTCAACTTAAAAATATTAATGTTTAGCTTTATAGTATATTTGTTTAAGAATATGTTGTCACCCTATTATTTTCTCATCTGTTGGAGTCATTTGATCAAAAGTTCATAAGGGCCCACTAACTTATTAAGAAATTCATCATTTTATTGGACCATTTCCCTATACTTATATCTATGGTTACAAAATTTGCTAGGCATTATCAGGTCGGTCAACTGATTAGTTGCAAGTATTCAACATATACGTGGAATGCTTGAGTAGTACTGAGAAGTAAAAAAATATATAAAACTAATTTTCAAAAAATTATAAATATGTCAAATTTCATAAGCTCACTAATATTTATAAAAAATACGTGAATATCAATATAAATTAAAAGAATTCATATTCACTACATAAATATATCAAAACGTAATATCAATTATTTAATATTATAGACTTACTAATCAATTTATTAACATATTCAAAGGTATCTCCATGAAATACAATAAAATTTTAAAAAACTCAGTGAAAACAACGAAAATCAGTGAATAATGGTGAAAATCCGAGTTGGACCGAGTAGAGTCGAGTTGAACTAAGGTTGATCGATTCCTAGTAATATTTGACCGATTTGATGAAAAGCACCTCGACACCTTGCCGAGTACTCGCCGAATTTTACAACACTGTTTGTATCCATGTTAGAGCATTCACGGTGGAATTTTTAAAAATATGTAAGTATATGTTATATTATAGAGAATGTTTTTTAGTGATTGTGAGTATAGGAGGTAGAACATATTACTATTCATTTGTATATTTGGGAAAACACTTTTAAACTCTTATAAATTTTCTAATATATTTAAAAGTGGTTTTGAGTGAAGTACAAAGAAAAAAATAATGATAAATGTATAAAAATATAATTTATAGAAAATAATAAAAAAATAATTTTTAATGTAATTATATGGATAGAAACGAAAAATTCACAATACTTTTATAATTTAAGTTTTAAACCCAAAATATATGTCGGGATTTCTTCAGAAGATTTTATAATTTCAAGTTCAAAAGTTCTCAATTATGTTTTGAAAAAAAAATGAAAATTTCAATTTTAAATAAGTATTTGACAATTGATTTGACGGATTTTCAATTTTATAAATATTTTATAAGGTTTCATAAAAACATCTCAAGACAATCCTAGTAAACTTGTAAAGATCATGTTTTTTATACCTCCTAAATTCCTCTTGTTTGAACTTTTTTGATACTAATTTCATACTTAACGTTTGTTAAAAACGATTTACAATTTATGAAGTATTTTTCAAGTTTAATAAATTGATGACTTTGTTTAGTAAAAGTTTCAGTTTTTAAAATGATAAAAAGTGATTTCTCATTATTTTGCTATCTTTCTCATTCAAGTATCATACTCTATCAATCATGGAGTCATCATAATTCGTCGATCATTGTACATGTCGGCCTCTTGATGATAAAACCTTGATTATAATAAATTTACATGTGATGTCTTAACATCGTGTTAGGATATATGTTTAATTTTTGCCTAGCATATCTATAGCAAGTGTCAGTTTTGTATTGATTTATCAAACAAATTTGATTTCTGACATAACCGATAATTTTATTATATAACCTTGTAAAATGTGTATGCTTAGCGACTCGATATTCGATAAACATATCTATAGTATCTAATAAAACAATGTTCTTTAACACTTGTTATTTTCTTAATCTATGATTTAATCAATTATCCTTCTTCTAGACATCTACACATTAATTTTCACTCTAAAAGGGTATTTTAATATTTTGAACACTCAAGCAAATTTCTTTTTCATATTAAAAATAAACTTTATTAATTGCTAAATTTCTCTCTTTTATCTAGATTTTTTAAAAAAATCAAACTATCTTTTTTAAAAATAGATTTACTAAAGAGATTAAAAAATCACATCTTTTATTAAAACCGGAATAGTAAAACAGCAAAAAAAGTATATAATATGAAATTTTCTAAAACAATAACCTTTTTAAAAGATAATATTTTTAATCATTTTGTTTTAAAAAGATATAAAAAGGTAATTAAAAAAATATTCTTATTAAAACAAAAAAAATAATTACAAACCAGAGTTTTAAATAAGCTGAATTTATATAAAAATATATTTTTAAATCAAATATTAAAACAAATGTTTAAAAATAAACTATTTAGATAAAAGGGTTTAAAACAGTATAATTATTTTATTTCTTCAACTATTACACATATATAATTTTAATTATATTTTATATTAAAATATTATACTGTAACAATTCGTGTTTATTAGTAATTATAATCCGTATAATTAATGGGTGTTTAGCCTATCGATCAATTTATCTATCGATTTAAAAAATCTAAAATAAACGTCACCCGATTGTAAAACTCATCATAGTAATTTTCTCATTTCTCTATATTATTAATAATATTATTAAATACTAATAATATTACCTACCACACTTCTTCATACCTGCCCCCGATGTGACCACACGGCGGTCATCCACCCATGAGGCATCACCCCGACCAAACCTCTTCCCCTACCAGTTTCGGTCACCTCCACCCTTCCGGCCACCTTCAGCCACCACCACCACAGCCCTCTCATCATACAATCTCCCTGCTAAATCCACCACCGACCTAAACATGCTCGATCGGGCCACGATCATGTGCCTTCGAATATCTGCCGGCAAGACCTGAATATACCTCTTGTTCTTTTGAGACAGAGGTGTCACCTGATCCGGCACCAGATGTGCCATCTCGTTGAACTTTGTGGTGTATTGCTGGTGTTCATGGTTCCCACCTCCAGCTGCAGGAATTCTCTCTCAACTTTAACCATTTTCTTATGAGGACAGAACTCGTCGATCACCAACTTCTTTAACTCTGACCATCTCATTCTCCCGATCGCCCGACTACCCTTGGCTTGGACTATATTGTCCCACCAGTACAGAGCCGAGTCCACAAAAGAATGGGTAGCAAACTTTACCTTCTGATCCTCCCGGCACTCGCTAATGTTCAATACCGCTTCCATTTCTCTCACCCACCGGTGAGCAGCAGTAGCAGTGATGTTTCCATCAAAAGTAGGGGCTTGCATCGCTGAAATGCCTCATAGTTACAACCTCGTGCCGCCTCCTGCATAGGCTCTTCTTCTTCCTCTTCATCATCAGATAGAAACGTTTCAGGCTCTGGATGTTCCCGTTCTCCCGAGGACCTATTCCTCTCTTTCCTTTCCCCTTCCCGTACCGCCTTGATAACTTCAGTCACTACAGACGGTAAGATCTTCTGCATGACCTGGTGAACTTCCTCAACCATAGCCTCTTTTACTGAGGCTCTCAAGTTGGCGCTCTCATCGCCACCCTCCGGATGAGGAGTCTCAGGTTCTTCACGAACCACCTTTTCCGTCCTGGGTCT
The DNA here is from genome assembly GCA_018326385.1 of Flaveria bidentis. Classification (NCBI taxonomy): domain Eukaryota; kingdom Viridiplantae; phylum Streptophyta; class Magnoliopsida; order Asterales; family Asteraceae; genus Flaveria; species Flaveria bidentis. The sequence goes on from BJCM01009087.1 coordinate 4,718, forward strand.
TCCCCTCTTGGGTCGCGGCTCAACACCAAGCCCATCACGACCACCATCACGAGAGGCTTTCAAAGATCTACCACCAGCCATTCACACGCACACTGAAAGATTCAAACACCAACTCGGTCATTCAAGGGAACAACTCAGTTTATGTCAAGTATAGTAAGTCCTTAATTACAGTGGCCAGTTGTGATTAGCCACTTACTTTACTCTTCATAACCCAAGCTTACCTGTCCTGAATACATCAGTATTTAAATCTACATACAACACATAACCATATATCATACGCATATAATACCGGTTAACATTAAAGAAAATACCTGATGGCACGCAGCTACTCAGATTGGCATCCCTTCCCTTCCCGTCCCATTCTCAGTTTAAGTTAAGGTTTATTTTGAAAATTTACCCATTTCACTTAAACTTTGGCTCTGATAGCAACTTGTAAGGCCCCGTTCCTAGAACGCTTACAGCTGGTAAATCATTGCACATAAAACATACATTTTCATTTATCTTACATGAATATTGCAGCGGAAACATTCAAAAATGACATCTCATTTCATCATAAAAGCTTTTGCAAAATAATACATCGTTAATCGGTTACAAAATGCATTGTTGCATTACATCACAAAAGCATTATGTAAATGGATGCCATCCAAAAGAGCTGAGTAGCCGCCCCGTACCATCCTCAGCATTCATTACCTGCCAACTGGAAACACATAAAAGTCAGTGTTGCTGAGTGAGTTCTAGTTTTATATAAACCATACTTTTCTTTCGTTAAAACCGTTTATTACTTTCATGCAATCATACATCATACGTACACATAGATAATAGTTATTATCTTCATCGTTCATTAACTTCCGTTCATTCATTCATTCTTACTTTCATCAACACCATGAAATCTACCCTTCATGCTCATGGTACTGGGCCTAAGCCTATCGTAGACCTTCTCCACGGTGCACAGCACCTCTGGCCACAGTACCTAATGTTGGAGCATATATAGTTATATATAGTGTGCCCGTCGCTTGTTGAATAGTCTAGGCCTAATGTAATACACCTGATATGTTGTAAACACATGAAAGTGGGTCATTCGCAGGAGCATATGCGAATGAGACCCAGTCGTACGACTGAGCCTTGCTAATGGACCAGTCGTGCGACTGAGATATGTGATTGGGACATTTGTAATACTGAACCATAAGTATGGTCCAGTCGCACGATTGAACCATACGCTTGGTCCAGTCATACGATTGAACCATACGCATGGTCCAATCGCATGAATGGGCCCAGTCGCATCTAATATGGGCCAAGGCCTATATATACCAGTTTCAATGTGTAGGGAAAGAGGTTTTTGAAGAGGAGTCTGTCCGGCGCCTAGGGCTGCCGAATGAGAGGGGAGATCACGCTCGACATCCAACTTTAAGTATTTTTTATCTGTTTAAACTCAAATCATGTTGTTTGCACCCATTTTGATCCATGTAATCTAAAGCTTAGATAATCTAAGTCTGTTTTAGTGATATAGGGTCAAATAACCTAAACACACTATGATAGACTTAACACATCCGATATAATTACCTGTGTAAATGACTGAGGTGTTTGTTCTCGATCATGAACAAAAGAAGTCGACCCTGTAGATGATGATGGTTTACGGCAAAATCCCCCTAATGTGTGCACGTCGATGTCCCAACACCGACTAAAAACATCGACTTGATTCAATGTTGATGAAATACTTTCTTTATTTTGGGATTGATGTTGATACATATGTCATTAGTTTATGTGCTTAATGTAAAAGTCTGTCATGGCTTACACATATGTAATGAATGGGTTAAATGAAATATAATATGTGATTGATGTTTATAATGTTTAATAATTCATAGTAGTATTGTGTGTTAAAGTATAATAAACTTACTATATAGGTTTGAGGTTGTTATGCATAGTTCTTAGTCAATAATAATTGTGAAATCTGTTCAAACTTAGTCATATGAGTCTTCATGCTTATGGACCATACGCATGAATACAACATAATAATGGACTAGTCGCACGACTGAACCAGGAGACTAGATCAGTCGCACGATTGAGATATAAGATTGACTCTGTCGCACGACTGAACCTTTAGTCGTGCGTATGGATCAATCGCATGATTCAGTCGCACGACTGAACCAAGATCATTGTTCAGTTGTACGATTGGAAACCCATAACCTATAAATACCACTTAATTCGTGAAAAAATATAACACTTTGCAACAGTTAAGAGGATACTTCATAACACACGAACCCAAGCCATCTAGAACGTCCAAGGAAGCCTGTCCAACTTCATAGATCAATCCTGATTGATCTCTACTCGTTCATAACATTTAGTTTCAATCTTGAATCGATCGGGTAATTTTTCTCACTAATTGGATCGCCAATCAAATAGGATTTCACACTATTTGATTTGGTATAAATGCAGAATCTGTTAGTATTCTGTTCGTACACGGTCCTGACAAGTGGTATCAGAGCTTTGGCTCTTGATTTTGCGTTTGATTCAATTAAAATTGTGTCAAACCTCATGTTTTAACTCAAAATAGTCATATTTTTGGGTTCACAGGTGAAGTTTTTGTTTTTCGACGTTTACAAGCATTAAAGCTGAAGTTTTTCATCACACGACAGATTAGGGTTTCTGGGTAAATCATAATTTGTGTCAAAATTCAAAAAATTTCAAACACAGTAGCCTTCAGTCGCATGAATAGCTCATTCGTAAGATTGAGTCATCCGCATTTGTCCAATCGCACGACTGAGCCATCCGCATTTATTCATTCGTATAACTGAGCCGTCCGCATTGGCCATCCGCATTGTCCAATCGCATGACTGAGTCATCCGCATTGTCCAATCACACGACTGAGTCATCTGCATTGGTCATCCGCATTTGTCCATTCGCACAACTAAGTCATCCGCATTGACTCATCTGCATTTGTCCTATCGCACAATTGACTCATCCTCATTTTTTGAATCGCACGATTGACTCATCCGCATTAGTTCAATCGCACGAGTGAACCAGTCTTGTTCTAAAGTTCAAAGTTTAGAGAAATGGAAGATCAATTCACTACTTTTACTGGCGGAAGGGACTTTCGCATCCAGAACCTTCCGCTTCTGGAAAATGAAATTGGAAATCATAATAAACCACCAAATCTTGAAACATTATATGATTATTTACAATGGAAGCATTGGTTTGAGATCTATCTAAATGGAGTTGATACCAATCTTTGGGCATCCATTGAGACAGGTTACACAATGCCAGTTGGTGCTGATGGAGTTAAGCTGACTCTGGGAGGAATGAATGACAGACAGAAGGTTAAGTACAATGCAGAAAAGAAAGTTTACGCCCTGTTGACTCAGTCGATACCGAAAGAAATCTTTCATCAGTTCTCTAAGAATAAGCAGGCGAAAAAGTTATGGGAAGCATTGGAAAAGAGATATGATGAGACTGCGACGTTAAAGGCTCTGAAGGCTAATGCTCTCAAAAAAGAGTTTGATAACTTCTCTTCGATAGGGAAGGAGAGCTTGGATGACATCATTGACAAGTTCTACCATCTGATGAATGAGCTGCACACTCATGGTGTAACAACATCAATGGAAGATAAAGTGACAAGTTTTGCAAATGGGTTGCCAGATAAGTGGGATTTATTTGTGTCTAATCTGAGACAAAATGATATTCTTGCAAAGTTAGAAATAAATGACGTCATCCTGAAATTAAGAGAAGAGGAACTGAGAATGAAGTACAAGTCACAAAGAGGATCCTACGATCAGAATCCTTCACTTTAAAACTCATTCCACACTTCAACTAGTTTAGGAGTACCACTACAAACAGCATTTGTGTCCAGTTCCATGGCTCCCTCACAATCCACTGCTTCAGGACCCGAAATGTCTGGGTCATCATCGACTCAACACATAGTGCCTGAAGCCAATACTACGAAGTTGAAGACCGAGAATCTCGGTAATATAATAGTGGAGGTTGCAAAGGAGCAAATGGATCTTCTAGCAGCAATGCTACAATCGTATGGTTTAGTTGCTGGGAAGATCCGAAATTGTCATCTTATAGATGAAGACTATGAACAGGTTGACGAGAATGAGCTGGAAAGGATGGATATCATGTGGGCTCTTGCAAGTGCAGTTAGACGAGCCAAAAAGTTCATTAAGAAGACTGAACAGAATCTTGTAGCCACAAAGGACACAACGTTTGCCTTTGACAAAACCAAAGTCACTTGCTTTAATTGTCGTGAAAAGGGGCATTTTAAACGTGAATGTGTAAAGCCCAAGAAAATAGGAAATTGAAATCCATTTTCCACCTTCAACCATCAAGACAAACCCATGAGTGGAGCTACCTTTTCAAGCAAAGAGACAAAGGCCTTGACCAGTCAAGATGATGAAGGGCAAGACTGGACCTTCCGCTTTGTGTCTCCGGGTGAATCAAACATTGCCTGTGTTGAGGGACTGGATGATGGTTCTGCGAGTGAAGGTGAGATCATAGTTGAGCCAGTAATGTCAGATACCGAAGAAGCTGTGAACATGCTACAACACTTAGTTGAGGAAGAGCTGAGAACAACAAGTTCAGAATCTCTAACAACTGAAGAGTCTAACTCTGCATTGATGACTGATTCAACTGATTCCTCACAGGTAAGTACTAAAAACCAACTGTTTGAAAAACATGCTTGTAATGAATGTAACAAATTTAGAGAGAGCATTGATTTTAAATTTGCTAGGTTATTAGACCAAAATGATAACTTGGTAAATGATTTACAACTGTGCACTGAAGCTAATCATATTTTAAAACAAAATGAATGTAGTTACAAAAAAAAATAGAACTTTTGGGTAAACAACTAAGGGAAACCGAGGTTGTTGCTTACAATCAAGCAAATTATATAAAGTTCTATTTAAATTCTTTGGAAGAAATAAAGAAAGAAAAAGCAGTTTTAGAAGTCGAAGTTAATTCTTTAAAACAAAAACTGCATAGTTGGACCAATTCTTCTCACATAGTTCAACACTTAGTGAAAGAACAAAATAATAGGGAAGGTTTGGGTTACAAGGTAGTTCCACCATCACATGAGACCATTTTAAATACAAAATGTAGACCTATAAATAACAACCCAGTAAAGGATCATATGGTGTCCACTCCTTTGGTTAGTGATCCTGATTCCACGGGTAAACCGATGAAATCTGTCACCAAACAAAAGGAGGCTATTTTGAAATCAAAAGGCAAAATGCCCGTTGAGAATTTAGATGATGTATTTAAAAGGGTTAATGTAAGGTTTGGTTCACCAAAGTCTATGTCAGAACCCAAACTGACTAAACCAGTTAACCACACACGTGTTAGTCATCAAAGTCCAACCAAAGGGCATGTTAAAGATGTTCAAAATGTAAAAACAATTAATTTTGTTAATAAAGGTGATACATCTAAACGAGAAGTGACTAAACCCAAAAAGACTCATGTCGCACCTGTATCATACTCAACCCCACATAAACAGTTTCCTCAACATGTAGAAGGGAGATCATGCTACAGTTGTGGAAAGAGAGGACACATTTCGTCAAACAAACTAAAGGATGACATGTATCATTTGCTGGGAATAAATGAGGATATATCACTGCTTAGGGAAAAGTAGGAAACCAGAAAGTCAAGTTTGATAAGGTCAACTACATTCAACAACTACAAAACAACTTGCTTTCAGTCTCCCAAATCTGTCACAAAGGCTTCAAAGTTGTTTTTGACAACAAGAAGTGCTACATGTTGAAAAAGGACTATGTGATTGAGGAGGATAAGGTTCTCATGTCAGCTTCAAGATATAACGACTTATATGTCTTGGATCTATCAAAAACATCCAAAACTGATCGCACAGTTGAATGCTTTCTGTCAAAGGCAACAGAGAGTGACTCAATCTCCAGGCATAGGAGAATGGGTCACATCAATCCTTGAAAGATGAATCACTTGATTCAGAATGATCTAGTGAATGGTGTAAATTTTAAGAACTTTTAGCTTCCAGACTTCTGCATAGCTTTCAAGAAAGGGAAACAGACCAAGAAGGCTAATAAGGCAAAGAAAGTTAACTCTATAGATATGCCTCTCGAGCTTCTACATATGGATCTGTTTGGTCCTGTTAGCACTAAAAGTATTGCTGGTGATTTGTACTGTTATGTAGTAACAAATAATTACTCAAGATTCTCTTGGGTGATGTTTCTGAAAGGCAAATCAGAAACTTTTGAATCATTCAAAAATCTGGTAACTACATTGGAATCACTCTACAAGCAAAAAGTTAGACAGATTCGATCAAACAACGACACAAAGTTCAAGAACCAGTGGATGGATGTATTCTGTAATGAAAAAGGGATTGTACATCAATTTATGTCTGCCTACACACCACAGATGAATGGAGTTGTTGAGCGAAAGAATCAGAGCTTGATAGAGATAGCAAGAACGATGTTAGCCGACTCGAAACTGCCTATCCAATTTTGGAATGAGGCAGTGGCCAATGTATGCTACACCCTCAATCGGGTCTTGGTTGTGAAGCGACATGGAAAAACATATTATGAGTTGCTCTAGTGACGTAAACCTAACCTGGAGTATCTCGAACCATTTGGTGCACCATGTATGCTGCTGAAGAAAACTTGTTCTGGGAAGTTCAGTGAGAAGGATGAAGAAAGGATCTTTCTTGGATACAATATACCGAACAAAAGAGTTTATAATAACTCAACAGGTCAGGTAGAAGTGTGGTACAACATTAACATTCAAAGATACACCACCCCCCAACTGGGAAAGGACCCTCATTCTTCTTCGACTATGATGGATTTTTTAAATCCTTCAACATACCTCCCTCCCTTCCGGATGATGAGTTGACGACCAGAATGATGTATGATGTCCTAGACACACAACCGCTAGACTCGACAACATCAAGTGAATCTTCTAATCCTTTAGGGGGAGCACTTGATGTAAGAGATTCCTCCTCGGATGATGAAGAAGTGGAGGCTGAATAGGTGAACCAGGAGGAACAGGTTCCTACCAATGAAAGTCCACAAGCATCATATCCTGATGCCTCTAACATTTCATAACCCATACTCCTACAGCTACAGATCCTGAACCTGAGTTTAATAATCTGGATAATAAGGTGGCTGTTCTAACAACTCCCGGATCTCGGCTAAACGTTTATCATCCTTTGGACAATGTCATTGGGGATGTTAGATCAGGAGTATAGACTAGAAATCAGCTATACACAGCCGATTATACCTCGATAATAGAAAAATGATACCTTCACAATGGAGCTTATCAATCTTTTGTGTCTCAATTTGAGCCAAAATATGTTAGTGAAGCGTTAATCGATGAGGCACGGGTCGGTGCGATGCAAGAAGAACTCCTACAGTTCAAGAAATTAGGAGTGTGATCCCTTGTGGACAAACCAAAAGGTGCTAAGGTGATTGGCACTAGATGGGTACTGAAATGCAAGAAAGATGACCAAGGGGTAATAATAAGGACTAAGGCCCGATTTGTAGTTCAAGGATTTCGACAAGTCGAAGGCATAGACTAAAATGAAGTGTTTGCACCAGTGGCAAGGATGGAAGCTATACGTATATTTCTAGCTTATATATCCTACATGAAGATCAAAGTCTATCAACTAGATGTCAAGAGTGCGTTCCTTCATGGTTAAATCCATGAGACAATGTATGTCAGTCAACCCGAAGGATTTTGTTGATACATATGTACCTAGATTCGGATCCTAATGTAATATGTCTTGAATGTCTTACACTTGTAATGCTTGGATACTTAATGAAATGAGAATGTTGGTTGTGATTTATAATGTTTAATATTTCATTAATGAGTTGTGTAACGCATATTGACTAGATTATATAGGTTAGTGATTGGTTGAATTGATATACATAATGTTATAATAATGAATACATTCAAACTTAATAATATGAAGTTATCATGCGAATGGCCCATGCTAATGGACCATACGCATGAACAACTTCATGCGAATGACTTAGTCGCACGATTGAACCAGGAGACTGGATCAGTCATATGATTGTCACATAATATTGACTTAGTCGCACGACTGAACACTCAGTTGTGCGAATGGACCAACCGCGTGACTCAATCGCACGACCGAACCATGCTAATGGTTCAGTCGCCCGAATGAGCAACCTAACCTATAAATACCACCTAATTCATGGAAAAATGAAAAGCAATTAAACACACTTCGACTTCAGACGTACCCTAGCCGTCCAGAGACCTCTAAGATCATACTCCAAGTTCATAGATCGCAGTAGATCGATTCCTAATCAATTCTTAACGTTAGATTCAATACATAATTGTTTCTACGTGCGTTCTCACTGATTGGATCGCCAATCAAATAGGATTCCGCTCTA